>WBNM01022018.1:96674-198366 GCA_013399055.1 Ramphastos sulfuratus | reverse complement strand
TCCTCCCTCCTCACTGTTGAAAATTGAGGCAAAGAAGGTATTCAGGACCTCAGCCTTTTCCTCATCTTCAGTTACGGTGTTCCCATCCAGGTCCAATAAGGAGTGGAGGCTCTTCTTGCCCTTCTTTTTAGCATTGATAAATTTGTAAAAATGCTTTTTATTATCTTTCACAGAGGTGGCCAGCTTAAGTTCTAACTGCGCCTTTGCCTCTCTAATTTTTCTCCTACATAATCTAGCAACATCCTTAAACACGTCAGGAGAAGCCTTCCCCTCCTTCCAAAGGCGATAGACCCTCTTTTTTTCCCCTAATTCCTTCAGGAGCTGCTTGCTCATCCAGGCCGGTCGCCTTCCCCGATGGCTCACCTTTTGGCACATGGGAACTGCCAGTTCCTGTGCCTTCAAGAGCTCCTGTTTAACGTAGGTCCAACCATCCTGGACCCCTTTGTTCTTAAGGGCTGCACATTATCTGCACATTTCACAGCCTGGAGTACAGTTTTTTCTCCCAGTGTGCTGTAAGGAAATGCTAGGATCCTCCATACTTTCAAATATGGCTGTGAGGATTTGCTTGCTTGGCAAGAGCCGCTCTGAGGGACCTTGTTTCCTGGCAGTGCAGCCTCTTGTAGCAGGCCAGGCTCCTCCAGCATAGCCAGATCTGGGAATGGAACAGCTGAAGGCACCTGAGACAAAGGGCTCGCAGGGCATTGAGTTCAGGACTCCCAAGGCACTGGCTGGTGGCATAGCCGTTGGAGGATCCATTTGCTTGCTGTATTACTACACTTCTGAACTTTGCAACCCTGTGTGGCACTTCCTTTCCAGGAAACACACCGCTGGATTGCCTCCCTCCTGAGGAAACCCATGCTCCACTGCCAAGGTCTCAGACTGCCTGGTGTGCTCTGCTCTACCTGTGCCTCTGGGCAGGACAGAAGGAATTCCTTCCTTAGGAAAGAGTATCTTGGTTCCATTATTGGGCAAATAAGCTGAACTCCCTCCTTCTGTATGTAGCAAGGCCAGCGGCTGAAGGGAGGTGGTCAGGAAAGCAGTGAGTGCATCAGCAGGAGGTGGTGCAGGGAGGCTGCAAAACTGGCCAGAGCTTGACTATGGCAAAGGCCTTTGATCTACAGGACGAAAGTTTTGAGGGGTACCTTGGTTCTCCCAGAGCTGGTAGAGAAATCTCAGGATCCTGAGAGTGAGGTCATAGGAGAGGGTTTGGACACTTGGTCTTGCTGAGCAGGAGTAAGAGAGCATCTCTCCTCCCTCCTTGCCCAAACACACTCCTCATATGCAAACCGGCTACAATGCTAATGAATTCTTGTCACTTACGAGCAATGCAGTAAGTGTGCTGGAAATGAGATGGGTGTCTCCTGGCAGGGAAGTGAGCAGAGCCTTTGCAGCACTCCACTTGCAGGCTGTGCCCCATGCCTTTCCCCTGGAGACAGCTGCAATGCCCCAACTCAGAGCAGAGGAAACCACCAGCATGGCTCCACTAGCTCATGGCTCTCCATAATCTGTCCTAGGCACCTGCTGCTGGCACAACATGAGGAGCTGATATCCTGCTCCCTCTCTCCAGGCTCTCCCTCTACACTGCTATCAGGAAGAGCCTCAGGAGCCAGCCACCTAATCTCTGTGCTTGACTTATGTGACTCTCTCTGGGATCATTTAGGTTTCTTGATCTTAATCACAGCTGTGAAATTGCTGTCAGTGACACTCAATGAACTCACAAGTGTTACATTACTGCCACAGCAGCAGCTTGACAAAGCAGGGTTATTTCCAGAGGTTTTTAGGGGAAGGATAGGACCATCCAGCTCTGTGTTTGTCCCTTGTGGGTAACAGTGGGTACTGCTAAGAGGAATCCTGTCCTTTCCAACACAGAGTGGCTGCAAGGACTCTGGAAGCTGGGCTTAGATCTCAGCTGTCAGGGAGATGGTTTGAAAGCAGCAAGATGCAGTTCAGCAACAACAAATGCAAATGTAAATCAAAGTGAGATGTAGGTAGAACTGGGGAATCTGACTGGGCAGCAGAGTGGCAGGGAAAAATCTGGGGGTTGCAGAGCATCGTCAACTGAAATCTCCACCGGCAGCGCGGAGGTGTTGCAAAGGGGTCGGGCCCCGGCCTGGCGTGCTGGGTGCAAGGCAGAGGAGGCGACTGCCCTGCGCTGCTTGTGTAGGGCCAGGACCCATTCAGAGTCCCGGGTCCTGAAGTGGAGAAGTCTGAAATGAAACAATATAAAGGATAAATACAGAGCAATCTTGCACAAGATGAAAAAGTGAAGAAGTTGAGTCCATTTAGCCTAGAAAAGAGAAGTCCTGAGGGCGGGAGGTGGGTGGGGAGGAAGGAGCAGTCTTTGATGTGCTGTAATGGAAAAGGTGGTCAGATGTTTTCTCTGCAGCCAGCCAGGGTAAGAAGCACCAGGCTCCAGCTGCACCAGGAAAGATTCAGCTCTGAGGTTCAAAGCAAGATGAGGTTAGGAAGACTTTGGGATGAGCACTTCATGTAAGTTATTCAAACCTCTTCATATGAAGTGGCTGGGAACAAAACCTCTGTTGAAAAGGGTTCAGGTTGAATCCTGCCTCCGTAAGATGGGTTTAAGTTATGTTCCTAGGGCTTAAGTAATGAATAATATTTTTTCAAAAAAACCTACTAAGATGGGCTTCTCAGAGGCCAGAGAGCACACAGGCATCTCTCAGACTTAACTGCAACCAGTCCCTTTGTCTCCAAAGCCCAGAAAAGTCCATACATCCCACTTGGTACAAACAGCTTTCTCACCACAGGTGATTGCTGAGCTTCCTTGTGAACCTGCTGCTTCAGCCCTCTCATCTGCTGCAGCCTTACAGCAGCAACATTCCAAACTGCACCTCACCCCATCCACCTCACCCAGCCCCTTTGCATTCAGTGCATAGAGCTATTTAAAAACCCAGCCAGGAGCAGCTACAGGCTTCAGCCTCCAAGTTGTTTCGATTTCACCTTTAGCAGTTTTTCCAAATAATTTCTTGCAATAGTTGGACAATTGCAACACTGATAAGACAGTGTGTTGGTAAGAGATGTTACGTGAATGGTGGTGTTCAGCAAAGTCCTGGTTCTCTACCAGACAAGCCACTCTGTCAGCACATCTTGGTCCTGTCTGTGACACAGGCAGCCTCCCCAGCTGGCAGGATGACTTGTCTCCATCACCAGGGCTGTTTCATCCTAGCTGAGCTGAGTGAGTGTGAGAGGCAGGTTGTGGCAGGACAGCTCTAGCATAATTCCACCAAATTCATCCCACTTAGCAGAAAGCAAATGCCCAATCAAAGGAATTTCAGTCCTTACTGGGTGTAACCTGCTAATGTGCAGGAAATAGGTACTTTACACCCCGAATGTCTGATAAATTACAAGGGCTGTAAATCAGGCACACCAAAGTATGGAAATCTCAGAATTAGCTCCCTTAAGCACAATGCATTTACACTCCCGTGCCAGGCAACATGCTGTGCTCTGTAACTGCATGATCCACAAAGGTTTCTCCTGGGGGATGGCTGTGTTACCTTCGTTGCTGTTCTGAGGCCAGAGCCTGCTCCAACATCTTGCTTTTACATCTCTCCACGGACTCTTTCAAGTGCTCATCACTTCAGCACCGGGTGAATACTTCAGAGCTATTAACGCAGCTGTTTCCTCAGCTACCTTTTCAGGTGCAGGGGTGGAATTATCCCTATTTAACAGTGGCAAAGCAAGAGATATTTGGGTCACAAGTGCTCATCCATTTCAGTTTTGCAATGACAGGACAAGGGGCAATAGGTTTAAACTGGCAGAGGGGAGATTGAAACTGGATGTTAGGAGGAAGTTCTTTGCAGTGAGGGTGGTGAGGCACTGGCACAGGTTGCCCAGGGAGGTTGTGGCTGCTCCCTCCCTGGAGGTGTTCAAGGCCAGGTTGGAGGAGGCCTTGAGTGACCTGTACTAGTGGGAGGTGTCCCTGCCTATGGCAGGGGGTTGGAACTGGATGATCTTTGAGGTCCCTTCAACCTTACCATTCTATGATTCTATGACACATAATTTGAACTAACTAGGACCTAGTTTTTTCAGTGGGTTTGGCTCTATATAGTGCTTTAGTTAACCAGACCCCAGCTCCTGATGTCTGTGACTGCAGCTGTAAACTTTTAGCACTTCTGTAAATCATTTCCAGCAAATGAGGAAGATGTGGCTGCTCCTCTGAAAGCTCCTGCTTATGTGGCTCACCAACTCACAGATTATCTTCAAGGCAGGGGCAGATACAGAACAAGCTCTCCAGGGAGACACCAAGTATCCACCCAAGGGACCCTCCTTTTTTTTCCTGCAGTTGCTTGTTTCACTGCCTGGATAGGAGTTTCCCAGCCCTGCTAAGAAAAGAGACAGCCTAGCTGACCAGCTCATCATTCCCTCTAGCTGAGGCCCAGGCTGAGCGCTGAAGAGGCAGCAGTCCAGGGCAAAATGCAGGAGGTCATCATATCCACAAGACAGTTGAAGCAAAGTTGCCCAGGCAAATACATTTCTGGCAGTTTCTAGTTCGTCAGTACTTGGCTTTGCCACTTTCATGGGGTTCTTGGATGTCATTAGTGATGCTTCTTATGTCTATGTGTTAAAAAAGGGCAACTACAGAAAGGAAATTCCAAATGTGCTGGCTTTCCAGGTACAGACATAGAGTTCCAGGTAGCTGGGGTCTGTCTGACCTTGCTGGAGGTGGAGAGCAAGCCTCCACAGAGCCTCCCAGCTGAAGGGTAGGCAGGAGTTTGGCAGTGTCTGACCTTTAACACGTACAGGACTGCCACTCTCAAGACAAAGACAACTGGAGTTCAGCTTAGGCTACTGAAGGGATGAACCAGAGTCTCCTTCTCCTGTCCTGTACATACAGACTGCCTGGGTAATTAGTTGAGCAATGTCTAACCTGTTCCTGGCAAGGACTTAGCAGCTCATGAGCGAGTATTCAGATGTGCACTTACATGACTTTCCAGGTCAGCATATCCCAAATCCTGGCAGAGTACATACATTTAAGGTCAACCTTTCTCTCACTGCTGTCTTCACAGGCCCTGGGATTTGATCAGAAACAGAGCAGACCACTCAGCCAAGCTGGACACAGGCACACTTGGGGCACCAAAAAAGCTCAGCCTCCAGACATCCCCAAGCAACCCAGGGCTCCTCTGCTTCCGCCTCCTGGGCTGAGCCCACCACTGAACTACCCGAGCGCATGGAGGGGCGTGTGGAGGGCGCAGATGTTGTCTGACGGTTTGACTCATCTCGGTGGCAGTCTCGTTCAGTGATGATGGGGAAGGCCCCAAGAGGAAGGGCAGTGACCCGTTTAACCAGAAGGGCTGATCCACCCTGGGGTAAACTTAGCAGTGCTAAGGGGCTGTAGCCCCAGCTTCCTCCATGCTGCCCAGTGCATGCATTTCCAGGCTACACAAGGGCAGCAGAGATGTGTCTCAGTCCAGCCCTATCCAACCTAGTGCTGCAGTGAATCCAACCACAGCAATCAGACAGCCAAAATTGTGCTCCCAGGACATGACCACAGCCTGACAGGGCATTTGACACTCCGCAAGCATTGGTTTCAAATATAAGCCATGGCATGGGGGCAGAGGGTGAACACATTGCTTGTCTCAAAATAATACATGACTCCTGCATGTATTATGGAGTCACTGCTGCTCCATGACCCCACTCAGAGGAAAATGTTCTTCAGCAGCACTCATCACCATAATAGATGTTCAAGCCTCTTGAGGATTGAGTGCAGCTGATTTAGGGCATGTTCTTGCAGCTAGACTCCAAGACATCCATCCCAGCAGGAGATGGCTGTGAACAGCATTCACTAGTGCTGTACTCCCACCTGACTGAGATCTGCTTTGCTTTCAGCTTAGGGGAGTGCATACACTGGCTCTCTTTTCCTCACTGCCCATTTGGTGGGAAAGGGTGCTTCCCAAACCCTTTGGCTCACACAGTGTGGCTGGAGGAAGTGTTCAGCACAAGCAGCTGTGCCGATGGGCACACGTGCAGTTAGCTTGCGCCAGGAATGTGTCTGATGCTTGCACAAGCAGTGCTGGAGCACAGCACGTTGGAGGTGGCACAGGGGAGGACAGGTAGTGTGGAGTATAGTGGTTGTGAAGGAGAGGGAAAGGGAACTGTGCAGAAGTACATCTGAGGCCCGTGCAAGTAGCACTGACTGGCAGTACCATGCTGGTGGAGTTATCAGAACACACACAAATGTGTATAAGCCCCATCTGCCCAAGCGCTGCACTGGCACACACTGGCACACTCGCTGGCTGGCACACACAGCTCCCACCTGCTGGCAGCTCTCCAGCAAAGAGCCCATCCCAGGGCAGGCTGCTGGGGAAGGCAGAGCTGTGACACTTCCCTCCACCTGCTCTATCCCTCGGAGCCCTGGGTTGGCTCTGGGCTCCTCAATGCCTTTTTGAGAGAAAACTAAGACAGGAGGCTCATGGTCCACTGCCTGCACAGGAGGGAGGACCTGCTTAGCACTGCCTGTTTCAGAGGAGCTTGCAACCCCCCGCAGGCTTCCCAGAGTGCTCAGAGCAGCAGATGGAGGGAGCGAGAAGAGGCAGTTTTAGATGACCACTAATCCTGTCCTTTGCAGGCTCACATTTTGGTGCCCTGGTGTGACAGAGGTGCTCCTTCACCAGCCTCCTGGGGCATAGCTGCTTTTCCTATGACTTTGGCAGTGTCTGCCCCTGCCAGTGCCCAGACACAGCTGACCTGCAGGCTCTTGGCAGCACCTCATTCACAGTATCACAGTATAAGCAAGGTTGGAAGAGACCTCAAAGATCATCAAGTCCAACCCATTACCACAGACCTCAAGACTAGAATATGGCACCAAGTGCCATGTCCAAACCCACCTTGAACACCTCCAGGGACGGAGGGACTGGGCAGCCCATTCCAGTGGGGAATGACTCTCTCAGTGAAGAACTTTCTCCTCACCTCGAGCCTAAACTTGCCCTGGCACAGCTTGCGACTGTGTCCTCTTGTTCTGGTGCTGGTTGCCTGAGAGAAGAAAGCAACCTCCTCCTGGCCACAACCACCCTTCAGGTAGCTGTAGACAGCAATAAGGTCTCCCCTGAGCCTCCTCTTCACCAGGCTAAACAATCCCAGCTCCCTCAGCCTCTCCTCATAGGGCTTGTGCTCCAAACAGTACTTTGAAAGTGGGGTGAAGGACAAGTGCTGCACCTTAGGCTGTGCCAGCAATGCTGCTGTACGGTCCTCCTGCCATCACCAACAACTGCCAACGCTGGTTTCAAAGAGGGGACAGAAAAAAGACAAACTCCTTCCTGTCCTTCTGTACCTGAACCCTGGAGTCAGTGTCTGAGAACTAAGCCCCCTTCTATTTTTTAAGCCAAGCACTTTGACTTCAATTTTGGGTATCCTTGTTTTTCACATCAATATCTGATCCCTTGGGAGCCCTCTGAAACTACTGGCCAACAGGGCATCTTGTCCACCTGCACAAAGCAGTTTGCTGGCTCTGTGAGAAGTGTGTCAAGTTTACCAGCTTGAAATGAGTTGTGTTTCCATTTCTTTGAACATCTTGTGAGGGGGTGAGCTGAGGAACACACTTATCTCTAAGCCAGGCATTGTGCTCTACATCTCTATCACATGGCATTTCACTAGTTTCCGCTCTAAACTAGTGGGACTTTTAATCTCCACACAGGGAAATTTTCCTGCAACCCTAATTTAGGTCAGCACCCATCTTCAGATGTCTCCTGTTTTCACAGTGGGGCAAGCAGAAGGAGACAACATCCCCGAATCTGCCCTGCAGCCATCTATGATGGCATTGTGGTTGTAAAGGATGGAAGTACCAGTCTTCATCCCATTCCCCACACAGCCATCCTCCTTCCCCACCACTGCACACCGAGTGGGACTCACCAGGTAGCTCCACCCTGAAGTGGAGCACAGCCTTGGATGCATTGGTGCCAGGTGGAGCTTAGGTGTGCTTCAGAGCATGGCTGGGAGAAATGATAAGGTGCTGCTACCCCAGGATACAAACCCAGCTACCAAGCAGCCACAGCACATGGTGCCCCAAAGCCCTGCCTGAATGAGGCTTCAGGTCACATGCAGGGTGGCCCAGTAGGCTACACTGGCAGCTTGCACTGCTCCCAAAACCTGTGCACATTAGCCTGTGACCTGGAGGTGTCCCGTGGGCTGCAGAGCAGGTGCCTGCAGCCACACTGGAGCCAGCTGTGCACATCTCCCTCAAAAACACAGTGAACATCTAGTGCCTGCATCTAAGGAAGTTTGTCTGAACTAATGAGCTTGGTTTTGTCAGCCTGTTACACTGGCGGCATGGGGTGGCCATCAATCTGCCTGGTCACACAGCAGGGCCAGCACACACCAGCACCTTGACTAGCTCAGCCACTCATCCATCACTTGCTGGCTGGAGCTGATGCGTGAACCAGGTCACTCTACTTAGAGGGAAGGTCTGCACAGAAGAAAAGGGATGCCTTACTTGGCAAACATCTGTGTAACACAGCAGTGACTCTGCCTGGCACCCACGGAGTTTGCTTCTGTCACAGAAACCAGTAGCCCACATCGTGAGGAGCGTTTGCCAACACCCACATCAGCTTAGCACAAACCTCCCCCTGCCAGCTGGTCACTAGGCATTCAGTATCGGCTGGCAATGAGCAGGAGCCAGCCTGCAGGAGCCATTTTATCCTCAGCCAGGAACTGCGTGTTAGCCTGCCCAATGGCTCCACTGGGTTTGGGAGCCACAGGCTTATGCCAAAGCCCTGCTGCCCACTTCCTTCTGATGGCCTCTGACTATTTCAGCACAAGCAGGTGTCCAGCAAATCCAACCAGCCCAGATGATGCTGCTGGAATTGGGGCCATGGCAAAACAGAGGCAGGAACTGCAGCGTCAGGAGTCAGGACTTCCCCCGACAGTGCTACCGGTGACAACTCAGCAAGTTCATTCTGCAGAAACTAGATAACATCAGCACAAGGTGGTGGTTACTGGCAAAGGATCCTGTTCCTGAAGCTTCCTCTAAGACGTGACAGGCTGCAGTGAAACCTCACTGTCACACAGCCCCAAAATCTGTTTTGCTATGTCTCACACAGGCATCTGGAAGCAGTTTCTTTCTGGTCATTCCTAGGAGGTCCAGCTCACAGTGCTGAGAGCCAGGGCTGGAAAAGCCCATCAGCTTGCTAACACAGAGCCCCTTGAGCTGGACAGGGATGTGGGGCTGTCAGTCTTACCCACAGTGACCCACCTCCTGTCTCAGGTGACAAGAATTTTTTCCTCCTCCCTAAACCTCACAACGCCCCACTCATGCTCTGTGCACAGACAGCTGGACAGAGGGCTGGAGAGAGGAAAGCCATTCCTTCACCCATGGGGAATGGAGAGCCTGGCTGCCTAGAAACATTCATAAAGGCTAAGCTGTATTCAACTTGGAAGCAACTGAAGTGCAATAAACCCCTTGGCAGATGTGCCTATTCAGAATTAAAGTGGGCTTAGTATAACAGGGTTCACTATCTACCCCCTGGGCAGGCTTTGCTCACAAAAAGCTTATCACCATGGGCAGTCACACACTGCCCACTTGCCAAATGCATCTCTCAGGCTGGAGAACAAGTGAATTGGTTAGCTCACTTTAAAAAGCTGAACCAAAGTAAACCCACTTTAACTCAACAGCAGTACATCTTCTGGAGGGTTTTGCACTACCACACTAGCTCAACACTTCAGCTCATTTGGATTAACTTCTTGTGTATCCCAGCAGACAAACCCGAAGGCTCACTGGCACTTAATTTCCCTTATCCCACAACCACACACTGCATCTGCAGCTGAGTTCTGACCCAAATTCAACCCCAGGTGATGCCTGGGCTGCAGAGCCCAGTTTTGGCTTATGCAAGCTGCTCTATGCCTCCCTGCCAGCCCTAGCTCCAGCTCAGCCCCAGCTCCTCCTCTGCCCTTTCCCCACGTGTACAGTGAGGAGCTGAAATGTGCCTGTGCTGGGCAGGAGACCCATTTGCATGCAGACAGAGCCACTGAGGCTGCAGTGGGCACTGAGGCTTGGAGAAGCATTGCCAGGAGAGGCCTCTGCTCCAGGAGGGTCGGTCACAGAGAAAAGGTAAAACCCAGCTGTGATCACAAGTGCCAGCCCTTCCCAGCGGCCCTGTCCAGTGCCAGCCAGAGAGACCTCCCAGCTGCAGGGAAAGGTTTTTAGTTATAACAGCAAGGGTTGGTGGCAGAGCTACTGCCAGCAAGCTCCCTGCACATGGTGCTGACTACACCTCTTGACAGCACCCAATCTGCCTGCCTCCACATCCCAGCTGGGAGATGCCCCCAAACACCTCACCAGCCACACAATGCAGGGAGGTTCATGGCCTTAGCCAAGGACAAATGATCACCTGGCTGTGCCCTCTGGAGTAGCTTCTGAGCCCAGCAGGTGCACGGCGTCTCTGTGGGGGCAGGAGATGCCCACCGACCTATTCTCATGGCTGGTCCCAGCCTCCACCAGCTCACCACTATGCTCCAATTGTCATCAACCAGAGATCGCAAATAAGCAAAAACTGCACAAAGGCATGGGGAGCCAGATGATATTCCCAGGCTCACAAAAGTGGCAGTTGGTTTTTTTGTTTCTCTGTGATCACCTGGCAGTGCAGGAGTTTTCCCCAGCCCCGGTCCTGCTGCCCAGTTCTGGGCCATGCTGGTGTCACTACCACTCAAAACAGCCTGGCACCCATAGTAATCAGAGCAGTTTCCATGTCTCTTGGTAAATATCAATGGTGGGGATTTCTGGGGCTCGTTTTCCAGCAAGTTGAGTAGAAGAACCAATAAGGACAAAGCTAAGCTAATACCTGCTGGCCCTGGCTCAGAACGAAACAAGAGAGGCAGGTCACTGGCAAAGGTTAGTTAATAGCACTTACCGCAGTGTCACAGAGCTGTCCTCGGCCCCTGCCAACAAGGGCAGGGGAGGCAGTTTTTCAAACATGAAGTGAGAAAGATATTATGAAAAACTGTAAAGTAATGGCCTCCAAGCATCCTTTTCCTGTGACCAGCCACAGGCTGCAGGGCTGGATGCCCTTGCCTCCAGGACAGCACACAGAGGCTGGTGCCTGCAGGGGAATGGGAGCAGTAAGGAGAGGGTATGAAGGAAAGGCAAGACAAGGGAGCCACAACTGAGCTTTGAGGAGCTTTGCTTGGTCACTCTAGGATGGGCTGAGTGGAGAAGACAGGGGTGAGGAACTGGCAAGGGTCTCTTGAGGGGAAACCAGGCTCCTGCTGCATATAGGCACTGCCACTTGCCAGGGGTTCAGCAAGCAGGGAGTGAGACATGGAGTGTGGAGTGCAGTAGCTGCACCCCAGCACTGCCTCAGGCCTGGTGCTTTGGGGCAAAGCAGTGCCTATCTTTCCCTGGGGGAGAAAAGGCAAGAGTGGCTTTGCAGAGGGAACTGGGGTTAGTATGTGAAGGACACCAGGGAGCTAGGACAGGCATCTAACCAGTGGAAATACGATGGGGCTCATCTGCCTGGACTTCAGGAAAAATGTGCTATCATATCCTGGGGAAAGTTCCTTCTTGAACTGGTGAAGTGTGGGAAGGAGCAGGAGGGCCACGACTTGGAATGGGCATCTCACAAAACAGGAACGAGGCACGTGCTGGAGAGGGTTGCTGGCATCCCAGGAGCTACTGATAGTGTCCCAGTTACCAAGCCACCTCAGGTAGCTCGTGAGCAGAGAGGCCTAAAGCTGGAATGGCCAGGAAGCATCAGCAATGCTGAGCATGCTCCCTTCTCTGACAAAAACCATCTGACAGCATGGGATGGCACTACGAACCACAGAATCACAGAAAGCTTTGGGTTGGACAGGACCTTTGAAGATCATCCAGTCCAACCCCCCTGGCATTGCAGTCACCTTCCACTGGACCAAGGTGCTTAAATGCCCATCCAGTCTGACTCTGAGCACATCCAGAGATGGGGTATCCATAGCTTCTCTGGGCAACCCGCTCCAATGTTTCACCACTCTCATTGTAAAAAGTTTCTTCCTCAGATCCAGTCTAAACCTAACCTCTTTCAGTTCAAACTTGCCTCTTGTCTTGTCGCTATAGGCGCTAATAAAAGTTACCTCTCTAGCTTTCTTTCAAGCTCCGTTAAAGACTGCAAGGTCACAATGTCTCCTCAGTGACTTCTCCAGGCTGAGCAGTTCAACTCCAGCTAGGGCCTGCAGAGCTGCAGGCCGTGCTCCAGGAAGGCTCTCGCAGCACAGCGGTACCTAGGAAGCCGGCGCCCCGGGACAGGCATCCGCCCGGCTTACACAGGCTGCCAAGGGCTGGACCGGCAGAGGGCCGAGCTAGCAGCGTAGCCCAGGGCCCGGCGCCGGTCGCTCAGCCCCGTTAGGCTCCCAGTTCCGCCGCTCCCGCGGCCGCATAGCGCCTCCTGCCGGTGGGATGGACTCCCGGTGAGTGCCGCGGGTCCCCCGCCTCCTGCCCCTCAGCGGGCCCGAGGGAGGAGCGAGGCCGGAGGGGCAGCACTGGCCGCGGGGTTGGGTAAGGTGGTGCGGGAAATGCGAAGGCCGCGGTAGAGCCGGCGGGGACCGAGTCAGGAGAGCAGAAGGAGGAGAGAGGTCGGCTCCGTGCTTCTGTGCTTCTTCGCTTCCCGTACCTGAGCCCTGCAGCGGCCTCCCGGCAGACTCACGGAAACCTGTTTCCAACCGTCTCATGTGCAGGCTTTTGTAAGCACCTTCAAGCCAAGTGAGGCGAGGTCTGAGTGCTAGCAGGAGCAGCAGGGTTGCAGTCCGCCTGGGCTCCTGTGCCCAGTGCCTGCCACCGGGCACATCACATAGGCCCCCTGCTGCAGCGACCAGGAGGAGTTATCAGCCCGGGATGGCCCAGGGACGGAGCCTTCCCCATTCAGCACTCGCAGCTACGGGGCAGAGGTCCAGATCCTCTGCTTTAACTTCATTGGGTTATAGCCTAACCAAGTCCCCTGAAAAGAAACGCCCTAAACTGAGTGACAACCTCTTCGACACTGTCTGGAATGCAGCAAAAGGCTTTTTTACAGGAGACTGTGCAAAAAAAAAAAAAAATATATCTGGGCACTGCCAGGACTCAGATAGATCCTGGCTGAGCCTTAGCTGGAGTGGCTGAACATTAAACTGATGCAGATCCATCACTCCTCTGCTGCTGCCATTGCTAGCTGCTTCTGGCATGCTTGATTTCAAAGGGTACGTTATATTTCTCTTTCCAAGCAGCTGTTTTCATAGCAGTTTTACTGCAGTATGGCCGTTTGCCAGAGCAGGGACCTCACCTGCATCCACAACACTGCTGCTGCTGCTGCAAGGTGCGTGGGTTAGAGTCCTCCCACATGCAGATGAGGGCATAGGCTCTCCAGGTGAGCAGAAGCAGAAGGTGGCTATGGCTGGACTCTCTGATATCCCAAAAAGGAGCTCCCACTGACCACCAAAGAAGAAAATGATACTTGCAGGAGCCTGGAAATTCATTACTATGTACACTCTGCAGAGGGAAATCAAGGCCTGAAGAGAAAAGCAGGCCCAGCAAGTGCTCTGCATACTTTCAGCAGGACATTGTGTTCCTCAAAGAAGACTGGCTCCTGACAGCATCCAAGAAATGGGTCAGCCACCACTGCAGGGGCTGGGCAGGAGGGTGCACAGAGGGACAGCTTTCCATCTCCGAGGGCTGCACAGCAGGCAATGGGAGCCAGGCCAGACACTGCTTTTATCCACCAGCTTTGTTTCAGGTCCTGTCCTTGCACACTCCTCTGGAGCACCTCAGCCAACAGGTCTTTCCAAAGCAAAAACTTTGCCTGTAACAGATTCAACATGCTTCACAGTACATAAAGCAGCTGGAAGTATTTTGGGAGGTCCCAAACACAGAAGTTATGGAAAAGGAGGGGAAATCCAGGAAGAAAGCATGAAACAGAGGACTAATGTCAGATGTCTCTGGAGGTTGAAAAAGGAGACTACAGAGAGAAACGTGAACTAGAGAAGCAGCTGTGCTCAGGGAAGACCTTCTCCTGTGCTCTTGCTCTGCTTAGGTAAAGCTCATCATCTTCTCAACACTGCTCCATTGCTTCTGGTTGGAATGTGCATCTGTATCAGGTGCTGAAAGCTTCTTTCACTTGCAGCTCATACCAAACTTATCCACACATAGTGAGTAGGACACCAACTGGAAAAGACTGGGTGCACTACTCCACTGAGAACTCTCAGTGGTGCTCACCTGTCAGATGACATCTGCCCCAGTCCAGACCAAGGCATCTTCCCAATGCCTTCATATCTAAGTCAGGAACACAGCTATAGTGTCAAGGCTTGATTATTCATGAGGATCCAAGCACTTGCAGTCCTAACATCTGAAGCACACCTGGATGATTATCTTCTCAGCCTCCACACCTCTGTGCTCAGCACTAGCCCAAGCTTTTGGAACTAAGGGCCAAGTTAGGACTTGGCAGAGACCCAAAGGAGCTGCCCTCCACCTCTTTCTATGAAGGAATCACTGTCACCAGGACATTGTGACAGCTCCCGCATCTTTCTCATCCCTGAGATGAGCTCAAACTGCTGTGTTTAAGCCTGAAACAGGAAGGGTAAGATGGTGCCTCCATGTCTCACACCTCTGCCTTCCCAGATCACAAGCCATGCCCTGTCTGCCCTCTTCAGTGCAGCACTCAGCTACTTCTTGCTCGACAAGGGTCAGAGTTGACTCTGAGGTTCCCAGTTTCCCCAGTGTGAATTCCCCTGGTCTACAGCTGCCTACGCAGGAAACCACCAAATCCACGTCTGGGATCAGGTCCACCATTCCACCCAGTCAGAAATGTATCCGGCATAGAATAACAGAATTAACCCAGTTGGAAACGACCTTTGAGATCATTAAGGTCCTGAATCTGAGTCGAGCCAATCCCAAGCACCAATATAGGCTGGGCAGTGAGTGGCTTGAGAGCAGCCCTGAGGAGAGGGGCTTGGGGGTCCTGGTAGATGAGAAGCTCAATATGAGCCATCAGTGTGCTCTTGCAGCCCAGCAAGCCAACCAGATCCTGGGCTACATTCAAGAGAAGTGTGGCCAGCAGCTTGAGGGAAGTGATCCTTCCCCTCTACTCCACACTCATGAGACCCCACCTGGAGTACTGTATCCTCTCCTATGAGGAGAGACTAAGGGACTTGGGGATGCTCAGTCTGGAGAGGAGAAGGCTCTGAGGTGACCTTATTGTGGCCTTTCAGTATCTTAAAGGGGCCTACGAGAAAGCTGTGGAGGGACTTTTTAGGATGTCAGGTAGTGATAGGACTAGGGGGAATGGAACGAAGCTAGAAATGGGTAGATTCAGACTGGATGTCAGGAAGAAGTTCTTCACCATGAGGGTGGTGAGACCCTGAAACTCATTGCCCAGGGAGGTGGTTGAAGCCCTATCCCTGGAGGCATTTAAGGCCAGGCTGGATGAGGCTCTAAGACAGCCTGATCTAATGTGAGGTATTCCTGCCCATGGCAGGAGGGTTAGAACTAGATGATCCTTGTGGTTCCTTCCAATTCTGACTGAGTCTAGGATTTTGTGATTCTAAGTCCAACACCCAACACCATTTAATCAACTAAACCATGGCACCAAGCGCCACATCCAGTCCAACCAATTTCCCAACACCATTTAATCAACTAAACCATGGCACCAAGCGCCACATCCAGTCCAACCAATTTCCCAACACCATTTAATCAACTAAACCATGGCACCAAGCGCCACATCCAGTCCAACCAATTTCCCAACACCATTTAATCAACTAAACCATGGCACCAAGCGCCACATCCAGTCCAACCAATTTCCCAACACCATTTAATCAACTAAACCATGGCACCAAGCGCCACATCCAGTCCAACCAATTTCCCAACACCATTTAATCAACTAAACCATGGCACCAAGCGCCACATCCAGTCTTTTTTGGAACGCTTCCAGGGATGGTGACTCAACCACCTCTCTGGGCAGCCCATTCCAATGGCCAAAGCATGATCAAACTTGGCACACACTGCCACAGTGCCAAGGTTTAGCCAGTGCCCACCATGGTCCAATCCAGAGAGAGCACAGGAGGACAGCACATGTAAAGGTAACATTTACTGAGAGCTACAGAACTGAGTATTATGAAGGACATACATGGATGGAGAGGGTAGCGACACCACTGCAGAGGGCAGCTTGGACCCCCCCTTCCCAGCATGCCAGGAAAGGAGGAGCCGGACGCTACTGGACAAGTAAGGCAATGGAGATAACTGTGGCATATGCATCTGTAACAAATGGGACCATCATAACATACACTTGCATGAGATCACATCTAGTGATTATATAAATCCTTATAGAGATCGCTGTATAAAAACTTTGTAAAAAATACTTTTAAAAAAGTGTAAAAATGTGCATTCAAAAGCATGGCCGACACCGACAGCTGGGCTGTAAACATTATACTGAGAGTGTGCTTGTGGGGGGCGCCTGCGCCACCAAGCCCCGACAGGCCCTGCCCACCAGGCGGGGCTGCATCAAGTGTTTGTGGTTCTTGGGTTTGGGTTTCCCTCCAGAGTGTGAGCCAGGAGTGGTGGCAGCCTCTGGGCGAGGGCGCCAGCGGACACCACGCGGTGCCTGCTCTCGGCAGGGCATGTGAGCCTTGTGGGATGTGCCGCGGCACTGTGGGTCCCCAGGGCCACGAGCAGGCTGAAGGGCCGTGATGAGGTATCGCAGGGAGGTTGCCCTCACCGGCACCGCTAGCCCTGCCCCCGGGTTCAGCCTCAGAATACATGGTTGACAGGTTTCTGATCTTCTCTGTCCCCATATTGGTTTGGTCCATAGTTTCCAAGGAAGCCCACTGGGTCCTGGCTGCGCCAGGCCTGGTGCACAGTTCTTCATACAGTACATACATTAGAGACCCTGGAAGACCCTGCATCACTGTCTCCTCCTCCTGGCCCTGTGCCACTTTCACTTCTTCTCTAGCTGCTCCAGCAGCGGGTTGGCTTCGCTCTCAGGCGTCTTGATGCTGTCTGTCCGCACAATGCATGTGGGACGGTGCCGGTTCAGCATCAGGATCAGCTGCTGACGCTCCTGTTTCAGCTCTTCTATCTGGGCCTTCAGCTCAGCGTTCATGAGCTCTAGGCGCTCGGACTCCTAGCAGGACAGAAACACAACCATATGTGACTTTACTCCAACAGGACAAGATACGAGGAGAAACAATTCGGCCAAGAAGCCATCCCTGCTCAGTTCTACCTCTCAACCCCCGCAGCACAGGAGCAGCTTGAAGACCTCCCAACATACCAAGTCCCTCCGGGCAGCTCACCTACATCCCTGCTGTCTTGAGTTACTGAGTGCCACCACAACAAAATACACAGACATGTCCTAGGACAGGTCTCTGGTGCACCACAGCAAAACCCCCACCTGGCTGCTTTCCATGGTCTGAAGGGTGTTTGGAAACAAATCCTTATTTTAAGTTTTCACCTCCCATCTGTGGGATTTGCCCTTGTAAAATGGCTCCCTGTCCCATCCTGTTTCATTTGCCCACATCCCACCACCCCTTGTAGAAGAGCAGCAAGGTGCTGTGCAAGTTTTTCTGGTTTGGGGTGATGGGTGAGAGGGTATCTGGCTTCTGAATGGGGAAGACCTTCAGGAATTGTGTGGTGGTCCTTTGCCCGATAGGCTCCATCCTGTTCTGCACTCCTGCTTCAGTGCTGAGGCAGGGGTGCTACCCTTACCCCAGTCCTAACCTAGAACTCATCTCCAACCCTCTCCATACCTGGTAGCCTGGGCACCTTCCTAGGGAGAAGCCCCTGCCAAAGTCCCTGCTGCACCCTGAGATGGGTCAGGCACTCACCCGCTGCAGGAACTCCGTCCTCTCCTTCTTCTTGTTACGACATCGTGCTGCTGCTACTTTGTTTTTCTCACGGCGCCTTTTCCTCCTTTCCTCTTCCTCGTCCAGCTGCAACAAGATAGAGAACCCCAGGTCAGAGCCAGCAGGTGTGGGGCAGGGCAGGAGGTATGGGTGAGCACCTGGCAGACCCAGTGGTGGCAGATACCCATGCCAGTGGCCACCAGCAACAAGGTCTAATCCTCATTAGAAACCAGGTGCACTGCTGCCACAGCTTCTAGCTCTGCTCTGCAGGGGCGTGAGGAGGGAGTACCCACAGCTGGAGACTGTTTGGCAGGGGACAGACAACTCCTCCTCACAGAACTGGTTCCTCCCTCAGGACAGAGACAAGCAAAATAAGAGATCCATCCTGCAAAGATGGGCATAGTTTGCCACACAGACACTTATAGTCAGTGCTGTGAGCAGTTATTCAAAGCATCACACAGCCAAAGACAGAGGCAGAGAAATCCAAAAGATGCTCAGACTGGGCCTGGCTGCTCTCCCCCTTCCAGTACATAGGACTGTCTGCTGCATCTCCAGTGCTGGCTGAATCACAGGGCCACTATGGTCAGGCAAGGACAGTGCTTGCATCCGCTGTGAAGAAGCAAGACGCAGCAGTGCCTGCGCTGTTCACACTGACTCGGCTGTTCTGTGCTATCTGACACAAACCACATTGGCCAGGCCAATAACCCCTAAGGGCTGGAAACCCATAATCAAAATATTTAAGGATATTTACTACAAAGCCTGTGTACATGGCTTATGTGGAGCTTACATCTGAGAAGCCAAATCAGCTCCTGCAATAAAACTCTAAGTGCTGGAGAGCTCTGCAAGGTCAGCATCCAGGATACCCTTTGTAGCATAACTAGAGAAGGTCCCTGATGCCTTCATCCACTTGGTGCCTTCGAACACATTGGCATGGGCCTCCAAAACCTGAGATATCAGGCTGAACTGCTTCATTCCTACAACTGATAGCTGACAGCACAAGTATTTTCAAATATTGCTGCCACTGTATCTGCTTTATGAGCACTTCCACACCCTATCTGTACCTTCTCTAAGGGCAGCTCCAGTCTGAGAAGTCAGCCACACCCTTCCCTTTTTACCTCCCCAAGGCTGTGTGGTTGAGAGACATAGAATCATCGAATTGTTTTGGTTGGAAAAGACCTTTAAAGATCCTCAAGTCCAACCATTAACCCAATGCTTCTAGGCTAACACTAGACCATGTGCCTAAGCACCACATCTACACATCTTTTAGGCATCTCCAGAGATGATGACTCCACCACTTCCCCGGGCAGTCTGTCCAGTGCTTCACAGCCCTTCCCATGAGGAAATTTTTCCTAATATACAACCCAAACCTCCTCTGGCACAATTTGAGGCTGCTTCTTGTCCTATCATTTGTTACTTGGGAGAACAGAGTGACCAACACCTCACTACAACCTCCTTCCAGATAGTTGTAGAGCATGATAAGGTCTATTCTGAGCCTTATTTTCTCCAGGCTAAACAACCTCAGTTCCTCAGCCACTCCTCAGGAGACTGTGCTCTAGACCTTTCACCAGCCTTGCTGCCCTTCTTTAGACATGCTACAGCACCTCGGTGTCTTTCTTGTAGTGAGAGGCCCAAAACTGGATGCAGCGTTCAAGGAGTGGCCTCACCAGTGCTAAGTACAATCAGTTCCCTGGTTCTTCTGGGCACACTATGATACAAACCAGGATGCTGTTGGCTTTTGTGGCCACCTGGGCACACTGCTAGCTCTTATTCAGACAGCTACCAAACAACATCCCCAGGTTCTTTTCTTCCAGCCAGCTTTCCAGCCACTCTCCCCTGAGCCAGTAGTGTTGCATGGAGTTGTTGTGACCCAAGTGCACCACCTGGCACTTGGCCTTGTTGAACCTCATACCACTGGTCTCAGTCCGTTGATCCAGTCTGTTCAGGTCCCTCTGTAAAGCCTCCCTACCTTCAAGCAGATCAACATGCATGCCCAGCTTAGTGTCATCTGCCAACTTTTCTGAGGGTGCCCTCAATCAGTGGTCGGACTTGATAATCCTGAGGGTCTTTTCCAAATAGAATGTTTCTGTGATTCTGTAATCCCTTTGTCCAGACCATTGATAAAGATATGAAAAAGAATAGGCCTCAAGACTGAGCCCCAAGGAACACCACTTGTGACCAGCTGCCAGCTGGATTCAGCTCTGTTCACCACAACTCTTTGGGTCCATCCATCCTGACAATTTTTCACCCAGTCAAGTGTACACTCATCCAAGCCTTGGGCAGCCAGTTCCTCCAGGAGAGCATTGTGGGAAACAAGCCTCTTTCAGCACACATCTGTACAGTTTCATTGCTTTAGCACCCAGGCTTAGTCACCTTAAAAGGAAAATCAGAGATTCCCAATGCCAAGGCCACAAAGTGATGTTGGGAGTAGATGCACCCAGATTACCCTAGGCATTGGCACACTGGTGGTACTGCAGGTGCAATCATCCATGGCAAACTCTGCACATTGATAACATTTACCAAGTCCAAGGCCCACTAAATAAAACACCTCAAGGTGCTGTACAAGGACAGGATGAAATGTTGGCTCCATGGAATTAAGGTGAAGGGGACACCATAGGTGAGCTGCATGTCCAGTATGCAGCACATCACATGCTTTAGAAGACAACATCCAAGTTTTATAGCACTAATAACTTCTGCATCTTCTCTACCTTACTTCCAAAGCATTACACCAAAGATGCCATTTCAACTGGAGCTAAAATATTCACAAACTCAGCACAAGCTATGCAGAAACTTCCATAATGCCAGGCTGTCACCATTCCTTTGTCCTGGCAGTGCCATGGGGCATTATGCACCACATTTGTGTGAGCTAGGATGAGAACAGCACTAACAGCCCCAGGTCCAGGTAGAAATGGTCAGGTGTCACTACATCCACCTAACTCAGACATGACAGGCATTAGCAGAAGTGACCAAGAAGCCTCTAACTCCATGCTCCACTGCCTTTTCCTCCTGGCAGGACCAGGACACCTCACAGCAAAAGCTCCTTTACAAGGGGCAGATATAAGTTCTAGTTAACTCTTCCAGATTAACATCTAGTTAAAGATGTCCTTGCTGAGTGAGGAGGGGTTGGACTAGATGACCTTTAAAGATCCATTCCAACCCAAAGCATTCTATGATTCAATGGTCAGGATAATTGTCATTCCCCTCCACACATTTAACTCTTCCCGTTTAACATCTTTAACATCTTCCCCTTTGATAGCTTCTTAGCCTTTTAGTTCAAGGATTACTAGGAGAGTGCAGAGAGGAGACGTGGTCACAGCTCCAAAGCTCAAAGAAATGCACCCCAAACTTTCCTGCAAAGTTCATCTTGGTTTGTAACACAAAGTGGAAGAGCAAACAGCCACTGTGCAAGCTCCACAGTATCCCTGGGAACTGCCTGACATATTTCCATGCCCTGTTGCTCCATTCACTGGGAATAAAAAAAAAAAAAATGACCTGTCCCTGTCCCCTTCATCTTCCCTCCACCCCACAAAGGGCCTAGCAAAGGGTAATGTCCTTTAGATATGGTACAGATGTTCAAGGAGGGTGGGTCGGCTGAAATAGCAGCAGCTAAAACTCTTGGCTCTGCTTCTTGACCATGGCCCCTGTAACTTCAAGAAAATAGGTTTCGTTCTCCCTGTTTCTGCTTGATTTCAGTTCAAAAGGGTGACACAGCCCTGGTGCTGGGGGTGAGGACTCAGAGGCACAAAGGACAGCGATAGTCTAGCAGCCCACAGCATGTTTCAGCAGCCAATCTCCAGAGAAGCCCTGTGGGTAGAAGATCTGGGGTTGCCTCTTGAATTGCTTCAGGAGTCAGCAGCATCAGGGACAGAGGTGGCCATCAGCCTGAGGGGCAGGGAGCTGCCCCAAAGAGAGCACCCCAGGTGTATTGTGATGGTGGAGGAGCCTGGCAGCGCCTGTCTCCATCTGCCCCAAGAGGGCAGCTTGCCCCCTGGGGCTATCTGCTGTCCTGTGGGGAGGCCAGCACCCACTGGGTGAGTTTTGTGCATACCTCCAGGGACAAACACCCCAGTGTCAGGGGATGCTGGTTCCCCAAGCACAGCGAGTTGCCTGTGCCCCAGTTGGTAGGGAGCAGCCTGCCCTCCCAGGTGCTACACAGAGCATGGCATGCCAGTACCCAGCACCCTCAGGCTCCAGAGCCCTGCAGGAGGAAAGCAGCTGCAGCCTGCATTGCAAAATTGTGCGTGGGCAGCTTCTTGGCTACTCATGGGATAAGCAGCTACTGCTGCAGCTCCCCAAGGTTTTGTGCACAGCCCGTGCCAGGGATAGCTCCATTTGCTCTCCTCAGCCTCTCAGCTTCACAGGCCACACTGGGGAGAAGCCAGCTGCAGGAAGGTGGCCGTGGGGGAGGTGGTCAGTGGATTTCCCCTTCTCTTTCCTCCACGTGGTCTTGCAACAACTGGTTCAGAGGACACTCAGCACTTCCAGTACCTGCAGCGGTGCAGCACTACCAATCCCTGTTATGCAGAGGTCTATGAGACCATAGACCCTCCAGGAAAAACAGCTGTTGCAGAGCCAGCTCAGAGGTGCCTCAGATGCCCCAGGAAAGGAGCTGTGCCCAGGAAGAGAGCACCTCGAGAGACTCCCTCTTCCTTTCAGAACCCATGAAGCAAGGTGGGGATTGCACCCCATCTGCTGCACAACACGGAGATGAAGAGTCTAGGACAGCTGCCAACTCATGGACTGCCTTGCCCATAGAAGGACCAAAGCCATCAGCATCCCCCAGGCCCTTCCAATGGCAGGGTGTCTTGCAGCATCCCAGCCTCAGCTCTTGCCATCTCCAGGGGATGAAGCTCCATGAGCTAATTGGACACTCCTTGGGCACAGAGCTCCTGTGCAAGGTGATCAGATGGACTCGATTATACTAGTTCCCCCCACAGGAGTCCACTCTAAGGGACTGGGTGAAGAAAAGGCACCCTCCCTGCAGGTGGACCTGGGTGCTGCTGAGCTTTTGCCATAAGTTGGGCCAAAGCAAGTGTTGTCATTGTTTGAAGAGTAGGCTGCTCCCTGGAACTGATGTTTTAACTCTTTCAGCTCACAGTTCATCACAGGCAACTTTTCACATCACCTACCACCTCCTCACTCTGTCTCCAGAGAAAGCACATCACTCCATCCTCACACAATCATCTAAGGTGTCCTTGTGCAGGAGCAAGTGCACTACCTGCAAGGTTGTTTATGAAACCTTCTGACAGCAGCCACCACCCTCACCAGTGTGGGACCTCCAAATCGCTGGGTTCCCAGCTCCATCTGCAGGCAGTGCGAGGTGCACACACTCACCACCAGCATAGCAAGAGTCAAAGACTGGACAACCAATATATGTGACAACAACAAAGGGAAAATACCATGCAAGTAGCTCCCAAGTCCTTGCAGCCTGGTTCTGACATGCCAGAGTGTAGTACTGAGCAGAAGTTGCCCACCTTTCTCCATCCCAGGAGCCTTGAGGTTAAAGCCAGGGACCCTTCCTCAGGCAGTGGGACCTGGCTGGCAGTGCCTGCGGCACAAGCCAAACCACCACTGCCACTCAGCACCATCCATGCCTTCGCAACATTGACAGCAGAAGCAGCAAGGGCTCACTGGCAACTGAGACAGGATGAAAGCGTGGCACAAGCCCTCTGCCAGGCTGCGCGGCTTCTCCTCTGGGCACATGCCCCAACCTAGGCACACGCTGGCTGCATGCCAGGCCCCACTCCACAGGCAGGGTTTGAGTTCAGCTGAGTGGCAGCAGCTGCATGGGACTGGTCAGGTCTGGGACACTGAGGCCATTACTTCCAGCCCGTGCTGCAGGAACAGAAGTTCAGGCACAGGGAAGAGGCAGCTGGTAGAGCAGCTGCCAACACGTGTGCACATCACCAAACAGGCAGCATGATGTGCTTATAAAACATGTTGCTGGCCACTCCAGCAGGAAACCCAAACCCAGGCAGGAGAGAAACCCAGGCAGGTGGAAGCAATAGCCCCACAGGGCCATCTGCAACCAGCAGCCTCTGAGACTCACCTCACTTTTCACGGGCTGGGGTCTCTTCCCAAGCTTCACCTCCAAGAAGTGGAGTGGTGAGATCATGGCCCCGATGTTGCGGATGTCAGCGTACTTCAGCTCCTCAGCGGTCAGGGCCGTGCCAGGCAGTCCCGTCAAGGGGCCAAGCCCAGGCAGCGCACCAGCCGTCAGAGACGGGTCAGGGATCTGCCCTGGCATCATAGCAGGGGAAACAGCTTCGAAGGCTGGAGGGAGAGTGAGACATGGCCCATTACAACCCAGCTGTGGGGTGTCGTGATGCAGCACAAGCCAAGTTTATTCTACGGTCCCATTGCCTGACAGGGCACAACCCAGGGAAAGCAGCTGCTCTTCCTCAGGGATGGAAAAGGCAAGGAGTAAGCAAAACCTGGATGACAGAACCCAAAATGCATGAATCCTGCTAGGAAAGATACACTACTGGTGTGGAGATCAGGAAGAGACCAGAGAGATACAGCACCAGAAGAGGAGGAGCTGGCTGCAATAAAAGTGATGTGGTCCAATGAACTACTGGTTGTGGTACACCTTTATTTCGAGTGCAGAAGAGCAAAGTTTGCTCATAACTGAGTTTTGATTAATGTTCAGGTTATTAAGACAAGAAGAAAATCATGCAAAGAGGACCATAATATGCCTCAGGCTACATTTCTTCTGGGCAGACTCCACTAGCTGCTCAGAGCTGGGACATGGCACAGGAGATAAAACTGTGACAGAAAATCCTGCCACTGAACAAACACCTCCCAGCACAGATATGAGGAAGCAATAGCTGGAGAGGAGGGGAAATGGAGCAAGGTGCAAAAAGCTTCTTATATAAGGAAAGAAAAAAACAATATTGCAGCACAAATGAGAACAGGATTGAGACAAACTTTGGCAAGCTACTTGTAGGCAGAAGAAAGAGATCTACCAGGACATGTGAAGAACAAGCAGCTAAGATATAAAGAAATAAAATTATATGTAAAAATGGAAAGCCCCCAACTGTCATATTAGCCAAAAAGCAAAGGTGGTCACTGGCTAAGTGCGTGTACACCCCTACCTGCCCTGCAGCACTCACAAGTGACCCAGTTACAACATGCAGAGTTAACTTCTGTCCATAGAGCAGCCATTTTTTTCCTCATTCAACTCAACCCCATGTCCTAATGCTCACACACTTTTCTAGTCCAGTCTCAGCACACTCCAGGAGCCTTCAGCAACCCACCCCATCCTGCTCCTGCCCCAGAAGGCACCAGTGCAGCAGAGTGAGGGACAAGCAATGTCAGGAGGGGAAAAAAAAACCAACACAACACCCAAACAAACAAAAAAAAAAAAAAAAAGGACTAATGGAGTGGACTCCAAATCTCCTTTCTCCTTGAGCAGCTTCCCACAACAAATAAAGCCAGTCACAAGGCAGGATTCAACAAGCAGTTGGGTAAATTCATGGAAGATGGATTCACAAAGGACCCTCAATCACATCAGTCTGCACAGACTCCTAGAAGCTCTGACAGCACCAACTGCAATAGCAAGGAGGTGCATGAAGCAAGGGTTAACATGCACTTGCCCTGCTGTTTCCAAAGCATCCACTCTTAGCTGCTGAGAGGCAAGGCAACAGGCAGTGCAGGCTTTGGACCAAGCAGCACTGCTGTGCTAGGCAGAGGCACACATATTGTCAAGTCAGCTTCCACAGTTGCTCAGCATTTGCCATTCTGGGACATAAAGCCATATCAGCACCAGGCTGAAAACTTGACTAAAGCTGCACATGAGCTAGAACTGTTGGATCATGGAGTCACAGAACAGCTGAGGTGGGACCTCTGGAGATCACCTGGTCCAGCCTCCTCCTCAAACAGGGCAAGTGGGAACAGGATGAACAGGGTTAATCATGATAAGCAGAGAAATTAATGCTTTCTTGGTACTGGCACATCTCTTTAGCCAGTAGATTATTTGGTGTATTTGTTAGTGTGAAGGAACAGGAGATAAGCAGCAGAAAGGAAGGAAAACAAATCATACAGGTTGGTAAAGAATAGTGAGGCTAATGCATGCTCCACAGACCCCAGCAGAGGTGCCATTCAAGCCATATTGGTGTGACAGAAGAGGATTTACATCAGAGAGCAGCCACAAGCTTCAATATGCTGTGAGCTGTCATAGACTCTAATGTGCCAACAAAGAGGTCCAGGTGTCCACACGAGATATCCCCTGGCAGAGTTTGCCCAGACAGCAGCAGTGAGCAGTGGGACTTGAGAAAGAGAGTGGAAAGCAAATGCAGCAAGACTGTGACCATAAAGAGGTGGTGAGTCCAGGCCCTCTGCTCCATTCATCCTAAAGCAAGGCTGGTGCTCAGGTGGTACTACCACATGAAATGGACTCTTGCCCATTTGGTGACAGAAGAGAAAGATAAAACACTTGGTAATGATATTTGACCTCAGAAAAAACTGCATCTCAACTAGGTGAGATTGCAAGGACCTAAACCAAACTGTGATTCCACATCTGCAGGGGTTGCCTTTTACCATGTCAGAACATGCCATCTTGCAGCAGGGTTCTGAAGCTGCAAGCTACCTCCCTTCCCTTCCTTTCAGGCCTACACATGGCTAAGATGTTTTCATTCCTCCAGAAACTGGGCACCATCCCACCCTAGGCGGCAATCCAGAGAGAAAAATGCAAAAAGTTTTTTGGGGACTGTGTCTAAATCCTTACCACTTTCCTCAGAGACTGTTCCTCTCCAGCAAAAAAGCACTGGGTCAGTGAGGTGGCATGGTGAAGGGAAGGTGACTCCAGAGCTCTTTCCCAGGACATACTGCCACAGGACTGAGCTGTGTGTAGTTAAATTGGCAGTGGGTGGAAGTTGAGGCATAGGAAGTTCCATGCAAACATGAGGAAAAGTTTTTTCACTGTGAAGGTGACAGAGCACTGGAACAGGCTGCCATGGGGGGTTGTGGAGTCTCCCTCTCTGGAGATATTCAAGACCTGCCTGGATGCACTCCTGTGTGATCGGGTATAGGTGATCCTGTGGCCGTGGGGGTGGACTGGATGATCTTTCCAGGTCCTTCCAATGCCTAACATTCTGTGATTCTCTGAATAAATTCAGCCTACCATTCTGGGGTAGAGTTACCAGACACTGCCAGCAAGAGGATGTGCTGTGGCACTGNGCTGTCTGGGCTGCATGGGCACACTGCAGGCTCAAGTTGAGCTTTTTATCAGCCCAGACCCCCTTTTCCTCAGGGCTGCTCTCAGCCATTCAAAGAAGCCTGTTAACAGCAGTGTACCCTGTGCCAGCTGCTACACATCCCCTCACCAACAACCCCATGAATGTCCATCCCCACCTTGAACAGTTTGAGCTCAAGTAAAAATAATTTGAAGTAGCTGAAATACATGAACACTCTCCTGAAGTTTCCCTCTTACAAATAGTGCATGTGAGCTGTGGTGGCACACACTGATCTGAGGTCTTGAGCCATCTTTTCACAGACTTCATGCTGAGAACTAACTTGAGCCCAGCAGTAGATGTCTAAATCCATTCCAGATTTAGAAGCCTTCATTTTAATTTGTTGCCATAGAGCATAACAAGCAGCTGAAAGCATCCAGGCACTGGGCTGGACAGTTCAGGTCCTCAGCTAGCTCAAAATCAGGGTCACTGCAAGTTATAAAACAAGGAGGGAAGAGAAATCTGTTTCACAGATTGTAGGACTACCTGTCCACCATGCATGTCCTGCACTCCTGAACCCAGGGGACAACTGGCTAAGGATTTGAGAAAACATTGTGTCTTCTCTGGTCCATCTTTTCTTTCTGTCACTTCTGACTGGTAGCTTAACATGTCTTGAAATAGCCTCCATACCAGTATGGCATCAGGCACAGGACAGAGTGCAGGAGCTAGACCAATACCCAACATGCCCTAAAAATTTGTCCCATATCCAGGGACTGCACTGCCAAAGCCTATGTCACACCTGCATCAGTGTAAACTAAATCTAAAGTGTTAAAACCAAAGCACCAGGAGCCACTTGGAAGCAAATGAACCTCCACATTAAGATGAGCTGAGCACTAGGTGGGAAGGGAGAAAATGACTTCTACAGCAAGATCTTGCCCAGGGTTCAGAAAGCTCAGGAGCACATTGAGATGTGCCAAGAGTCAAGCTGAGTTTAGACCTTGAAGAGGAATACAAAACCATTTCCATCAAAGCTAAAGCAATAGAAATAAGTAGGGAATGAGGAGAGATGCTGTCCATCTCTGCAGAGCAGGGGTGCAGTGACAGATCATCCCACCTAGCCCTGAGTGGCCCTCAGGCCCAGACATTGTCTCTCTTTGCTGATTGAAGGGACTCTCCTGTTCCACTCCTTTTGCCTCTTGCTCCTGTAGGAGAGACTTTTCCTTTCATCCCAAGTTCCAGATACTTTCATCTTATTTTCTGGTTAGCGCTGGAGGTAAGAAGTTGTACTTTGATCACATCAGAAAGCCAAGGCATGTAATTCTATTTAATACTTTGGTTTTCTTCCCCAGGCTGTTACCCTGGAAGACACTGACATGCCTGCATGTAGCTCCAGCATACTTCTACCATGTTCACATGGTAGGGCAGAAATAACTTTAAAGGTCAAACGCAGATCTTGAACTTCAAGTTGCACTATTTCAACAGCCATTTCTTGCTGGATGGGGTGAATGTGGCTGGTGCCCTGCCAATTCCTAATTCCTTTCTGGATATTCCCTCGCAGTGTTTATTGTTTCTAAGGCACATGAACCAGCTCATCCCTGTATCCCTTTCACTTTCTAACACAGTGCTTTAGCTGGGAATCTTAGGAGTTTTTTTCTTTTCATAATTGACTAGTAGCACTATCTTTTTTTTCTCCTCAATGTCAGGCACCTCCTTACATGAACTGAAGAACATGCCTTCAGTAAAACCTAGCTTTCTGCTGTCCTGTGGCTGAACCACACAATCCCTGCATTGTATCTGTTTTGCTTTTCCACTTAATGGAGCCAACAGCAAAGCAGCAAAGGGAACGAGAATGTGCAGTCGTACATCTGACACTGGGATCTGCACAGCGCCAGCTGCTCCAGTTTACATTCACTGTAGCTGTGCCTTCTGCACTGATGCTATTCATCATTTCATGCCACGGCATCGAGATGCTCCAGAGTCAATTAGGAGACAGAGGAGGCTTTCTTAAACCTTCAATTCAGCGATAAACAGCTTGTTGTCATTTACTGCCCTCTTCAGTAACCATTCCTGCAGCAAAACTCTGGCCAACATGTGATTTCATGGGTCAAAATTCAGCTTGCATTTCCTTAGCTTTGCCTCTACACTCCGCTTGTTCTAGTTACACTGCTGGAACACAAGGCTTGACCTCTTGCTGAAATGTCTGTAAACCCTCCTAATTATTGCAGTCACTTTTGCATCGTTGCCTGGGTGCTGTTCTTAAAAATGTAGAATTGTCAGGGCTGGAAGGGACCTCAAGGATCATCCATTTCCAACCCTCCTGCTATAGGCAGGGATACCTCACACTAGATCAGGTTGCTCAGAGCCCCATCCAGCCTGGCCTTAAAGGCTTCCACCACATCCCTGGGCAATGTTCCAGTGTCTCACCACCTTCATGGTAAAGAATTTCCAAACATCCAACTTGAATCTACCCACTTTGAGTTTTGCTCCATTCCTGCTAGTCCTATCACTACCTGACACCCTAAGTAATCCCTCACCAGCCTTCTTGTAGGCCCCCTTCAGATACTGGAAGGCCATAATAGGGTCTCTTCAGAACCTTCTCTTCTCCAGACTGAACAGCCCCAACTCTCTTAGTCTGTCTCCAGAGGAGAGGTGCTCTAGCCCTCTGATCATCTTTTTGTCATCTCAGTCAAGCTCAGGTCAAACTCAATTATTTTATCAGCACTTTCATGCCCAAACAGCCAACAACAGTACAGCTTCCTTTGCTCACCTTGATTTTGCTGCACCTTTCCCATTTCTGTGCTTTGTCCCCCAGTGATGTCCTTATGATTAACATTCTGTGACACTGGTTGATTTAGCATTTCTCAAAATCAACACCCCATTATTTTTTTTCTCCTATTGTCAGGCTCTGTTATCTTCTGGAATCCACAACCAAGAGGGAAAGAAGCTTTACCAAGTTATTGCTGTGCTATACAGTTGCTCAGCTTTCCTGGTGACACTGTCCTTGTATACCCTCCTATCCTTTTTCCTGCAGTTCTAATCTTAATTTAGGTTGGGTTGTTTTTGAGGGGTGAGGGGCATTTTTATCCCCATACAGATTTTGCTGCTGCTTTTTCCGGGGATTCTCTGGTTGGTTGGGTTGGTTTTTTGGGGAGGTGTTTTGTTGGGGTGTTTTGATTTTCTGGTTTTTGGTGGTTGTTTTGTTTGTTTGTTGGGGGTGGGGTGGGGTGTTGGGAGTATTTTTTAAGGAGATGTTTGCACAGCAGTTGCAGCACAAATCTAACATGCGTAGGCATAACCCACGTAACCCAGTGTCCCCGGGGGCTTGTACTCCAGTTGCCAGCCTCTATTTACGCCACTCCTGCCACCTCTTCAGCACTATTCTTACCCACAGACAAAACTGGCACAGGAATGCCTGCCTGTGTTGAAATCATCCTTAATTTCCCTATGCAGACAATACCTTAGTTTGCACTCACTGTTCCCTCATAACCGTCCAATACATCCTCACATATCCAGAGGAGCTGTTTGCTTCTTTAGGAAATCAATGCAGTTGCTGTTGCTGCATCAACAACATCATCATGCAGAGAGGACCACAACAACCTCAAAGCAGGCTCCAGCAGTCACACTTCAAATTAAATTGCCATTACTGTCTTATCTCAGCTGTCAGTTTCCCTGGTGAGAGCGAGGGCTGTTTGCAACCTTATTTCTAATTTTGCTGTCTATAAATCACATTTTCTTCCAACACGAGCTATTTTATACACTCTGACATCTGCAATGGTTGATCCAAGTATCCTTCCAAGTTCAGAGAGCCAGTCTAGCACCTAATATTGCCAGCCAACAGATTCTGACACTCTGTAAATACCAACATGTTTCTCTTTTGCCCACGTTAAGCACTGTGTTCAGACAAAGTCTGTCCTACCAGCCCTTCTCCATGCTGCCTCCAGAACCAAAACTATTCTTGCCTGTTTCTCTCTCACTCGAGGCTCAGCCTGGGTGCCTGCCATTACTTGCCAGCTGCCATGCATCTGAGCACTGCCAAAGTCTGTAAGCCACCATACAAACGATCTTTGATCTCTTCATCAGTGTGTTAGCACTTAACATATTACTGCCATTTGTATGTGGAGCACCTAAGTCACAGCAACTGCCTTTCATCTGCTTCTGGCCAACAGACAATTGTTTTGCTGTGGAGATCAGAACTAGTGCTACCATCCACAAGAAACTTTGTACTTTTTTTTTGTTTTAGCTCCTAGCTATCAAGTTGCCTCAGCCTGTGTGTCATACATTTTACCTTTCTAGTTCCTTCTGCTGGCAAAAGGATGATTTATATAAAAGCCCTTTCCTGATGTGCCCAGCTTCTCATGCCCCAAGAATGTAACTTCCTAAACAAAGACAGGGCAGTTGGCTATCACTCCTTCTCTGAAGCACAGAGCCACTTGCTTTTTTCCATCTGGACTCTGCTGCCTGGGGAGACTGCAAGATCACTAGAGCCTACAGGTCTTCCTCTTCAAGGTTCAGCCCCCAGTGAGTGCCAAGCTAAGCACAATGAAGCCGAAGGCAGAAAGCCACTATCCATATTCCCAGCCCCACAAGCACTTAGCCATGCGGTTATAGCATTTTTCTCTAAGATGCAAGACTCTCCCTTTTGCATGCAACTGCCCAGATGCATCTAGTTTTGAGTACTACCATCAGCACATCACCCCACCTCCTATCTAGTTTCTTCTGCTCAGCATTGTTAGAAGCAGCAACTTGCCATGCCAGTACCAAGGGCCACACTGATCAGTATATTAAAGGCATTTGCCAACCATCAGAACACAGCAGTCCTTTGCTTATAAGCAGTCTTTTCCAGATACCTATGCAGTAGTGCTGGCAACCATGGACTTTGACAACAGCCACTGATGCCAAGGAACCCACCACCTGTAGTAGTCTACTGAAGAGCTGAAGTGACACTTTCTGGGACAGTGCTGTGCATGCCCTCTCTTCACAAAGGATCTAACATTACCTGGTGTTTTATGGCATCGGGGACATTTCCCTTTATTCAAAGGCCACTTTAAGGCACAACCACAGCACAGCTTACCAAGTACTGAGCTGCAGCATGCCACCTCAGTGTGGTAGACACTGTAGTACCTCACTACCTCCACACCACTTTCATCCTAAGAGGGAAAGACAGCTCCTCCAACCAGGGCCTGGGTTTGCAGGCATCTGTGCCCTTCCTGCAGACACCTCCTGCTGCTGCCCTGGCTGTTCACATCCTCCCACTGGCAAACCCATGTTGTCAGAGAAGAGCTGCAGGGGTTGTGAACAACCATACACATAAGGTCTCATCCTAAACTCCCAGACTCCTGTGAGTAGACTGCAAGCCCACAGTGCTGAAGAGAGAGGAGCTGTGAAGTTCCTCAGGAGAGAGAAGTCTAAACCCGTTTTGTGAGTAGGAATGGTTCTGCACATCTAGTTTCATACAGATGGCAGGAGGAACATTCAAGTCATTCACTGATAGAAGGCTATGAAAAGATTTCTGATAACAGGAATGCAGAAATCCTTGCTGCCTCCCTCATCTTCTCTATCAAAGGCGCACACAGCTTCCTACACTGTACCCATGGGGCAGCCTAGAGCTCTCCTCAGCAGAAGTGCAGTTTTGCAGCACTCCCCACCCAACTGAATGCCACCATCAGGACCACAAACCTGCCTGTCTGATGCTTTTACTCCTCATCTCCATTATGAGGGGAGATCCTACTCCTCCAGTCCTCGGCTTCATAAATAACCCTCCCCCTTGCCAACAGCAAAGCAGTCAGCTCGCAACCCTTCTCTATTCCTGAGCATTTTCCTTCACAGGGTAGGAAAAAGCTCTAGTTCAGCATTCCACTGCCCCTATCACTGCAATGCAGTGACTGACTTCTAAGAAACCTGTGACAGCAATGTTTTGTACAGCACCTAACCTAGCAAGGCTCCTCTATTCCAATAACTAATTGAAATAACTGCCAAAAAAAAAAAAAAATCACAATTATCACAGCATTATTATTAGAGATTGCAGTCAATTCATTGTGGCAGATATTTAATAATGCTACACCTCCCACTGGACGGCAGTACAAAGCAGGAAGGTAACAGCTACTCTCCTTCTGCCCAAACCAACACAAAAGGATTTAAGGAGGAAGGAATATCATGATCTGAGCTAGGCTGAGGTTAACATCTGACTTGTTGAAATCCCCCAGGACTTTCCATGACCACATGTGGTCAGGGCTGGAATCTTCAAGTTGAAATCGTCTTCAAGAGGACAGCCCTACTCCAGTACTGAGCTCTGCCCTCAGGGGACAGGAATGGCCTCAGAGATGAGAGCCCACCCCTACAAACTCCTCACAATTATGCCCTGAATGCCAGAATCATCCACAAAGATCTCTAATCCATATAAAGACCAACTCTGGCTAGTTTGCAATAGCCCTGCTCAGCCGAGAGGCTCATATGGACCTTAAACTGCCTGGCTGCACATTAAAATAGCCTAAAATGTTTGGACTGATATTCTGGACAGTCCAAGTGACTGAAAAATCCATACAAGCAGCTGGAGACAGATGGCATCAGGTTTGCAGGGTTTCTTGTTTGCTGCACCGGCATTGCAGGACCACATGCATAGTGGCAATGGGTCCACACCACGGCTCTACCTCCCTTGCTCAGTGGATGTGGCCCCAAGAGAAGAGCATACTGCAGTGAAAAGTCTCTCAATAGCTTTACACTCAAGACACTGCATGCTATGAAGCACCTGGCCCAGGCAATGCTACTGAAGTATCAAACACGGGAATGGAGAGCAGAGAGGATGCTCAAGCACTGCAAGCACTTGAGCAGCCTAGTTGAGCAGATGCTAGAACTAGATGCTCAACTGCTCAGATGAAGAGGGCAGGAGGAGGCAAGAGGTGTGAGGGAGTACGTACTCTTCCTCGGCAAGAATTGCAGCACAGAGACCTTTACGAACCACCAGAAGGAAAATTTTCAATGCTCAGCTGTGAAGAGGAGGTAGAAACATTCACAGGTTCCTTAGTGAGAAGCAGTGACCTGCACACTAACTCTCAACAGACCTTACCAGTCCCCAAGATCCCAGGAACCTGGGACAACCAACTGCTACTTGACATAGGGACAGTTTGGACAGCAGCTCCTGTACCCACACATTCATCCCTGAGACAGGCAGAATTTTGCTTCTTTAGAATCACTAGGAGTTATACTAAGAATCTGAACCCCAACAACTTGCCATTCCCAGATGTCCCCACGTAAGCACTCACCAGCAATTTTCCAATGCAAACTCTGATAACAGCCTCCAGATAATGCTTTTTTTGTGGAAGTTTTCTCAAAACTAGCTAAAAATCCTGGTCTGAGCTGCAGAAACATTTGTTTCTGCTGAGCTCTCAGAGTCCAAACACACGCACACACACACAGTTTGGCAGTGGTTGTGTTCCAGGGCTGGTAATACAAGCCATGGAGTAGGCTGCCAAGACAAGCAAGAGAACGAGCCAGGCCCCATTTCATTGGCCACCATACACTGCATATGGCCCTGGAACCAGCCAGCAGAGTGTTCTCACCCTCCTTGAAGGCATAGGAGACCTTGTGTTTTCAAGTACACCTCCACAGGGCCTTCATTAAAGGAAAATGGAAACATAACGTGGCTCGTACTCTCTTGGTATTTCTCCCTTTCCCCCAATTTGCTCTCAAACCTATTTCCCTCCTATGGAAAAAGAGAAGTGCCTCCTGAAGCAGACCGTGCAAAAGAATGCAACTTCCATTCAACTCCATGCCTCACTGCTAAGGCGGACTTGGGACCGAGCGGTGGGGGCACCTCCAGGGCCCCTTTCCTTCCCGGGGCCCCGCGGGCCGGAGACATGGCTCGCCGCAACGCCTGCCCGCCCCGCGGTACCAACGCGGCGGCGGAGGCTGCTCGGGCCCTCACCTGCCGCCCTCCCGACAGGTGAAGCAGCGTAAGGAGCGCCCGGAGACGCCGCTCCCCGCGCCCCTGCGGCAGATCAGCGCGGAGTAGCAGCCCGCAGCCCCAAGAGGTAGCCCTACCCCCCGCGCTGACCCGGCTGCGGGGGCAGCGGCCCCGCTCCGAGCCGCCTGCGCGGTTCTGCCCGCCGCTTCCCCCACCACCTCCCCCAGGAGGGTCTCTCCATACCTCCGCAGTGCGCCTGGCCGCTGGCAGCCAGCCCCCATCCCTGCCCGGAGGGCAGCACCCTGCCCACCGCCGCGGGGTGCCGGGATGCTCCTCCACGCACCCGTCGCCCTTCGCCGACCCCCGCGCCGCCGTCCGCCCCCTGCCGCAATCCCGGCCCGCCCCGCTTTACCCGCACCCGCGCCCGCACCCACCGTGCAGGGAGACCAGGCTGCCCGGCCGCAGGGGCCGGGCGCGGGCTGCAGGCTCAGTCCCGCCGCCGCCTCCGCTGCCGCCCCGATCCCCGGGCCCCAATGTCGGTGCGCGCCGCTGCCCCCCACCGCCCCGGTGCGTGCCTCCCGCAGGCTGTGGCGGGCAGCGGGGTGGGTTGCATCAGCCCCGGTTATATAGCGGCCCCTGGGCTGCGGGGAGGGGTCGGGAATGCGGAACCGGCCGGGCTGCCAGCGCCACACGTCAGGGAGGGCGGGGGAGCGGGGCCGCGGGGCGGGGAGCGCCGCGCAGGGGTGGGATCAGCCGGAGCACCGGCACCCCGACATCCCTCATCCCGCCCCCACAGCCCGGCATCCCCGCAGCCTGCACCTCGGGACTTCGCACCCGCTACCCCTTGGTATACCAGCGCCTTCGCAACCGCCAGCCCCAACACCCCTGTGGCATCCCTGGCCCCTCCGCACCACCGCTCCCGGGCATCTCGCACCTCCTGACCGGTTACGCCCCCAGCCCCTCGCCGCGCTGCTATTTGCGCTCCCTCTGCTCTCCCCTCCGCGTTCCGGGCAGCCCGGGCTCCCTTAGTCCTGCGCCTGGGAACGAGGAGGGGAAGGACCAGAGAGTCACCAGGGCTCCCCAGCGCCAACGCCGCCGCACAATGGGCAACAAAGACAGGGGCAGGGAGGGCTGCAGGGCAACTGCGCTGCCCCGTGGGAAGTGACCTCCTTCTCATCCCATCCACGCCCCACGCGATGGTGTCTCCACCATACACCAGTCGAGGGCTATTAGCTCCAGCACTTCCAGCCCTTTGACTGGGGTGGACAGGGGCCGGGAAGAAGCAGAGGGACTCAAGGGTCTTCAAGGCTTCCCTGCCCAACACATTCTGGGACATCCTAGGAGGGATATTGCACAAGGCACAGGCACACTCATAGCATTCTCTAGCACTGTGATGTCAGGTGGAGGTGGGGGAGCAGATGGCAGACCAGGGCCTTCACGATAACTTATTTGCATGGATTTGAATTGTCTCCTTCCTCTTTCTCTCTGACATTGGCTATATCCTACCTGCATTTGCCAAACTGTTCTGGGAAGCAAAACTCTGCACAATCACAGGGCCATCCCAGACCTCCCACAGGTGCTCTAGGGCTGTTACTCCTAAAGGTTTTAGGATAGAAATGCTCCTTTCTCTTTGAAAATTAAAAATACTGAAGTGGTTAGCAAAACCAATGGGCTGAGTGGCACTACCCAGCTCCCTCTGCCTGATCCTATGTCCAGACTACATGGGAAAGAGATGAGACATGTCTCCCAAACAGGACCAACCACAGTGAGGACTCACGACTAGCAAATTCCTTTGAGACCTCTGGCACATCCCTGGGCCCTGTGGGCAGGTCGTTACATAGAGCCTGTCATGGAGCTGAGCAATACTGCCTTCTCTTTGACCTATCTTTCCCACCCATTCAGCTCCATAGAGAGGCACCATTTATCCTACCTTGTTTTCCTTCTTCTGGCTTGTCAGTCATTGTTTCTCTTCAGCATTCACCAGTTTAATTTCTTTTCACTACTGACTATTCATCATCCACAAATTCCCACCACCTGCACTTTCTAGCCCTGTCCTCTTCACCTGTGTCTCAGCACAAGAAAGATAATTCAGCAGGGCAGCTGGGGCTGAGCAGGAAAGGGGACCAGAAATCCTGCGTTTAATATAGGATATACTTAGCCCAAGCTGTCCTGTAGAAATAGATGAGAGTCTGGCTCTGCAGAACACAGCACACATATCCTCGTTCCTGCTCTCCTTATGCTATTGTTCTTTTTGCTTTCAGAGGGAGAGGGTGCTTTCTATACACCTTTGCATACTCCCCTGATGTTTATCATCTTGAGGAGGGGGGAAGGGACAAGTGCAGAGATCTATTTTTCTTGTATGCCCTCCTTTACCTTCCTGTATCAGATAGGACAGGCTTTTCTAGTGCCTTAAACTGGAGGGATCCCAACATGGTTGCAAATATTTCTTTCTAGCAATTCATGCAAGTTGCCCTCAGGGCATAGCAACTCCCTCACCACTGTGGCATACTGAGGCAAGGTATAGGGAAAGCCAGGGGGATTTCAGAAGAGGCTGATGACCTGGCTGAGCAAGGTCCAGTTCAGCACGTGGTTCCTCTTGCAGCTCTTCTCTGCCCTAGGGAAGGTGGGAAAGTGCCATTTCCCCTTCTCTGCTGGGGGCTGGAAGAAAGAGAGCTCTTTATGCTCTGTTTTCCATTTCCCTTTCTCTAGTGGGCAAAGCTGGGAGATCTTATTGCAACATAGACATCTACAGCCCCAGCCTTGATTACTGACCTTTTCATGGGTGCTCTTTACCCCAGCCAGCCCCCATGGGATGGAGGCAGGGACCTGACACCTACCAGTCTGTATACAACCAGCAGCTGCACACAGGATGTTTGCAGTGAACTGATATCAAAGCTGTGTACCCAAGACTGTGCTGAAGAAGGTCAGGGAAGCAGGGAAGAGAAGGTATAGCTGAATCCTGCCCCTTAGCCTACAATGTTTTTCCTTCTCCAGTTTCCCCTCTGCAGGTCCTGGGGGCAACTGAGCTTCCACTATTATGATAATCCATGTTAGTCCTAACTGGGGCTTGTTTAACTTAGCTGTTGAAGAGCTGGTTCCAGGGAAGCATCCTTGTTTGGGACAGTGCTTACGCACATCTTTAAAGGGACAAACTTGCATCACTCTTTCTTGAGTTGAGAACTCTCAGCTCACAGGGGAATTTGCCTCGTTCTTGCAGCCGTCTGTGCCTGAGCTGTTGTGGGTTTTGTTGTTTTGTTGGGCTTGGGTTTGGTTTTTTTTTTCCCCAAGATGAGTTTTGCCCCGTGTAAATACCAAACATGTTTGCTTTTCAGATAGTTTCATTTGGGCTAGAAAAGGCATAGGAATTCATGGAGAATTTGTGGCTTCAGTGGGTGAAAGTGAACAGAAAAGTCACCAACAACAGGCTGCTTGCTGAAGGATGTGGAGTCATCAGATAAACATGGCTGGCCCTACCAGGGCTGGTCAGTCTTGCCACTGCTGTGGAAACGTGCTAACAAAGACAAATCAACCAAGTGGGAATGACAGGAGACAGGAGTGGCTGAGAAAAAGCAAAAGCACCACTATAGAGGAAATAAAAACCTGTCAGTACCTCACCACTTGGAAGATAACTTTATTCTCAAATGAAAAAAAAAAAAAATTTGTCCAAAATAACTTTAAGTGGAAGGTGAAGGCTCATTGATGAGGAAACACAGCCCCTGCAACACAAAATGGGGCCAAAAAGTTATCAGGAACAGAGTGAACTCTAGAGTGAAACAGAGCTGCACCAACACAGGAGTCTGATTGCAGAGGACTTGCTGTCTGTCCTTGGGAAGTTTTTGCTTTCTGCCTGCCAGTGTGTGCTTCCCTGCCTTCCCCACAGAGATAAATTTTGTAGATCATCAGCTGGATCCAGACACAGGCCAGGATGCCATGTGACAGCACTGCAGCCATCCTTAACCTTCTCACCCTTCTCTTCTGAGTTATCTGGTAGCCCTCTCACAGCAGAAGTGGCCTGATGCAAGTCTGTGTCCTCTGAAAGTGGGCAGGAGAGACAGACTCCATTCTAGTCCATCATGACAGGTTTCTCAGCATCAGTCTTGATGTTATAGTCCCATCCATGGCACAGCAATGAGAGTCACACCATCAACAGGGCTCCTGAGCATCCCCAACACCTAATGTGCCATGTCCTCCTGGGACACCCTAAGCACGTTTAAGACCCCAGCAATGCTTCGCTTGCCCTCCACACCCTCCTGATGCCACCACCACCAGGGGAGATGAGCTTCCAGTAACCTCACAGGGACCAAGAAAACCAATGATGCACTAGACCGAAATATCTTTGTCGCATATCCAAGCATAGTTTTATGTGCTTGATATTAGTTAATATTCTAGGCCTGATCTGGATGTTAGCTACTACAGTTCATCTTCTCTCTGTAACCTCTCCAGGGCAGACTAGCACAACAATATGTACATGGGACATGCCTGGCAGACATAAAGCCACATTGACCTCCTACATGGAAAATTCCCACCCACATTGCCTCTCTGCACAGCTGACAGGGTTAATGATTCCCTTCCCACTCACTGAGGCTCAGAGAGTTGCACTGTGGCTTTGCTTAACTGGGATTCCTCAGACTGCTCCTTGCTCCCACTTGCCATCTTATATTTACCACATGAAACAATGCTTTTCAGTCTGTCACCCATCCACCTAAACTGTCCAAATCCTCATGAATCTGCCTCCCTTTTTCCTGATCTTCATCTTTTAGGGTTATCTGCAATTCTGATAGTCAATGCTGAAAATCATCTACAGGAGGATGCAATCTAGGACTTAACACGTTTGGACTCCTGTGCATCAGAGTACAATACCCATCTGCAGCAAGAAAGCTTCAGCCTGCAGAGAAGGGTGGTGGTGATGCAAGTCAAGACGTAGCCACCCTTCAGTCACCTCTGGCTGCACATCACACCACAACCCAGTTCTGATTGCACTGTTCCCTCAGTGCAACCCTACCTCATTTCCAATCTGATTTTTCTTTGAAAAAAGTTACTTCTGGGCATCTTAGAGAATCCGGCTGGGGAGCAAAGAGACAAATCACACATCCAGTAGGAGTAAGAAGATTGTAAATTGCCTCCAAGTAAAGGAAGCAAAGCAGCTGGGTCTGGGCTGGTGGCAGTGCTGAGGCCAGAGCAGTCATGGCCACAGCAGTGAGACAGCATCCTAATGGACACAGGCTGACAGGATGATTGATCCCCAGGCTGCTTGTTTATAAAAGCAGGACTGATTAGATACTGGTACTGGCAAAGGCTGTGCAAGAGCTTGCCCTGGCAGTGCTGGATCCTTCAGTTAAATGTATGAGACAGCTGTGGAATAACCTCTCCAGAGAGGAATTTCCTCCTTATCTTTGTCAGTTAGGCATTGGCTTAGACTTTGATATGCACAGTCTTTCCTAAAAAAGCTACAGTCCTTTCTAATTCATATCCCTTCCCCATTTATCTTCTTTGTAGAGTGACATGTTATGTTCCTTGCAACCCCTGCTCATGTGGAAGTGGCTTCATTTCTTCAGTAACTTTATCTGCCTGTATCTCCCCTATTTTGCCCAGCAAATATGGTGAGAAGCAATCAGCTGAAGGTCAATCCCAGACTCACTCATTGGCATTAAAATATTCTCTGGATTAGTCTCCATCTATGGCACTCTGGATTAGAGCCATAAAGCCACCCCTGCATGGCTCCCGGGAGCAAACTTCTTCTGAGGTTTCAGGGCCTTTGGTTTCTACTTCTTTCCAGTACTTCAGCACTGCCAGCACAAATCATCTCATGACCACTTAGCCTTGTCGAGAAGTTCCTGTGAAAGACACTGCTCCTGGCTCTTTGAAAGTCCATGTCCTACTGTTATTTCCTACAGAAGGAAGCACTCCATAAATCCTAGCATCTCCAGGAGCATGATTTTCCTTTGCAAAGGAAAGCAAGCAGCAGATTTCATGCTGCAATGTAGCAGATTAGGTGGGTGTGCAGGCTTGCAGATCCTTAATGAACATCTCAGCAGTTTATGTGATCAAAATAAGATCTGTGTCCACAATTCCTTGGCACTCTCTGCCCTCCCCTGTTTCTGCACACAGCTTCTGGTCTCTGGCAGAGGGTCCTCAGGTTTTGGTGCCCAGCCCTGGGGACTGCTGCTTTCCAAGGCACCAGCCTTTCCTTTTAGAAGTTCTCACTGTCTGAAGCTGCCTTCTCTGTTGCAGCTGAGCTGCACTATTTGGGAAGAGGGGGAGAGGATTTTTTTTTCTTTTTGGTATAGAAATCATGTAGCTCCTCTGCAATACCCTAAGCTCCCTTAGCTGTTCTACTTTCTTTGTTCCCAGAAAACCTGTCAACCCTCTCCCAGGCTTCCTATTTCCAACAGACTGAAAGAAGGTCCTATGATATTTTTTTCCTGGGTCTTTGTGCTTCACATTCCTTTCTTACCCACCAAATTCCCATCTACCATTTGCTCTGCTGCAGGTTGTGCTTCTAATGGCTATTGTAGGTTTGGACATTCAGTTTCTGAAGATTCTCTTTGCCTTGAATAACCTCTCATGCCTTCTGTCCTAGGCATTACTGAGGGAGGGAGGGGAGTGATTCCTTGCCTTCATTTGGATATTGCTGTCTCCTGCACCAGTGTTATTAATAAAAGAACCACTGAAAAAGTTCTCCTTGATATTTATCCACAACTGCTTCTCTCCATAATGTTTCGCTCCTCCTCCCATTTAATTCTTCTCTCGTCTCTTCCATACTCTGCTTCCCTGCACACTTTGCTTTCTCACTTTCCTGACTTTCTTCATCCCTCCCCTTGTAGTCCCTCCTTCTCTCACTGCCTCTCTTCTTCCCTCCCTCTCCTTGGCTCAGTATTTGAAATCCCTGCCCATAGCGACGACAGGGAAAACAACAACACAACACTCCAGCCTGAGGAGGCCAGAGTACGGGATTCCTTCCGAGAAAACCCAGAAACCAGGGAAAAGAGGGAAAGCAAACAGTGAGACCAGGATGAAGCCTGAAGAGATCAAGGATATTTTAAGGGCGAGGGATGAGCTGGTATCTGAGGGAAACTCGGCGAGGTCTGAGACAAACACAGAGACGTGACCACAGGTCCGACTCAAACACAGCAGAACAAGTTCTGCTTTCTAGGGGAAGAAGCTGGGTCAGGAAGCCTGGTTCCCACCAAAAGAGCCCCAGTGCACAGTAATGCAAAGGACAGAGATAACTGTACAGATGAAAAGGAAAGTGATAGCAGTCACTCACTATAGGGAGTGCACGGGCAAATGCCCTGGGCCACAAACAGGAAGAGAAGAGCTGATTCCTCCAGGGATGGAGGGGAATTCTCCATGCCAAAGAGAGATCATGAGCCCAGGGCTGAAGGGTTAATACCCCACAGGAGGGCCCTGGGGAATCCACTGTAAATAGGTGTGGTTTTCTCTGCAACTCCAAGAGGCATTTTCTTTCTGTACCAGTCTGGACAGGTGAGAAATCGGAAGAAGTTGGAGCCTGTGCTTCCCACTAACACAAAGCAGGGCTGTTACTACAGGTCTTGATGTTTGTTTGCACACTTCAGCCTGGCAGCTTAACTCCACAGTACCTGGTGCCAGGAAATTCTGGCAGTCAGCATGGTGGTCCCCAGGGTACAAGCACCTGCCTGTTAATGGAAAGCCACAGATTACTGGTGCAGCACAAGGAGCTTTAGTCAGTTACTCATTACAGAAAGGACAAACTCAGTGATAAGCAAAAGAGCCAGATAGTTTGTGCAGGAAAGGCAACTCTCTTCCTTTCTCCTCCCATATTTCATAGGCCTGCAGCCCCTACCCCAGTACTGCAACTGGTCCTCCTTCCTTGCCCCATCACTCATGCCTGTCCTCAAAGCTTTGCCTTGCCCTCACCACGCCACATCTCCACACTGAACTGCAGGCATTTTGTTTCTTTCCACAAGGTGACCTCCTCACTTTCCCTGGCTTTGCAGCCTGCCTGCTGCTAGGCAAGGATAACCAAGAACCAAAGTTTTCAACTGCCTCTGATCCATTTTCCATTTTTAATTCAGAACATTTGAACCTTGAGGCTAATTCCCCCCCTCTTCTAACAAGTTTTAAACAGAGCTGGCTGCCAGAAAGGGAGAACTGAGAGACACTGGATCACTAAATCCATCCACAAGCTCTAACATCCTCACTTATATAATCCCCTTCATAAACTAACCAGGCTCAGTCTTGAAACCAATCACGGTTTAGTTCTCCCTGTTCCCACTAGAAAGCTGCTCAAAGATCCTACTGCTATGAAAGGAAGAAATATTCTGTTCTTCTCCAGCCTAAATTTACTCATTCCCATTTACTCTGGCAATGAAAGACAGCGCCCAAGCAGCAAAGTGCTGGGTAGGACATAAGCCTCGGAACAGAATTCAAACAAATCAGATTGAATCACAAAGAATAAGGCTGAGGAATGAAAGCAGAACTGTTTGCAAAGCAATTAATCTCTGGCTTGCAAGTGCTGATTCTCCCAGCCATTTCAGATTCCAAAGGCTCCTTAGTTCCATAGAGTCTCCACATCTCTTTCATTCCCCAAGTGCATAGAGTCATGACCTTGCTGTGCCCCTATACCAACAGCTCTTCTGAAAGCAGCTTCCAGGAAAAGACACTTGCATGAAGACCTAGCCCCTACCCAGTTCCCTGAGTCCTACCTAGCACAGCTGCTGCCAAACTGCAGATGAGCTTCGGCCCAGAAGAACTGCAGGAAAGGATAATCCCAGTGTCTGCACAGAGTGCAAGCTGTATGTTGTCCAAAGTTCAACATGTAAAACAGTAAAATGAGCTTGCAAAGGGCTGAAAGTTTAAGGAGAGATAATACAAAGCCCTAGGAAACAGCAACTGCAGGTTTTGAACCTTCTTTCTGCCCACCATGCATAGACACCACTGAAGTCAGCAAGAAGTTGTTTATCTTAGGCATTTGGTCAAGTTGTGCTTGCAAGAAGCCAAAATGGTGATGTTAGACACAAAGGCATGTCATATCCCAGCAGAAACATGGCTCCTCAGCTTACTGGGGTAGAGACAGCCAGGCCACAGACACTTGCACAAACCATAGATTTCTGTCATCCAGCTGTAGATGAGGATTACGGACAATACAACAGAAGAGATGGGGAAAACCATCTGCTCCTCTCCCTTGATTGTGCTGTGAAACTGTAGGCTCTGTTTAGGATAAACCAGTACTTATTTCCAAGGCAACAAATTGCACTATCATAAACAACAGGGGACCAGGAGATGCCTGCAGGTTGTGAGCTGAGAGAAAGAATGTCCTTCATGGAGGTGCAGGCAGACCAAGCCAAGATGAGGCAGGACTCTGAGCTCTTGCCCAGAGCACTGATTTTGCCAGTGTCACCATTCAAGATCTCTTCCCTGCTCCTCCCAAGGGCAAGGTGCCTTTGTGGGAGGTCTCCCACCAGTGACCCTGTAATGCAGCTGGGTGTTGTCACAGCCACAGAGGGGCTATGCTGCCTTCCAGCCTTGTGTATTTATCTGCCACCTGACTGAAGGAACAACTACTAAAACCAGAGATGCAAAGGGTCCTTTTGGTGCCCAGTGCCAAGAGCTACAAAGTAGTAGCAGCCAAGTCACAGCAGAGTGACTGCTGGGACAAGCCCCATGTATTCTACTGCTGCACCTCTCTGTAACAAGGGCTCAGATCCAAACAGAAGATCATAAAGCTGTCTCTGATGGTATGACATGAAGAAGACAGAGCTGGACAGGTGTAGGCTAAGGCCCAGAGAGGTATAAAGCAAGCCTAAGCAAAACACATTCTATTGGCATGGTTTGCTGTAGGATTGCCCCTTCCAGTCTGGTGACCTTTCTCTTTGAAGCACAGCTCCCAGGCTGGCATAGAAGACAACATGCAGCTGGACCTGGGGAAGGCCAAAGTGGATAAAAGCTGGAGAAATAAAACTGCAGCAGATGCCTTCTTTAGGAGAGGAATGAGGCTGAGCAGGAGGAACAGGAGTGATAGGCATAAGCAACACTGATTTGGGTAAGGAACTGAGTGGTAAAGAGATAAGACCCTGCAGAAACATGCAACCAGATCAGAAGAAAAAGATAACCTGGGGAAGAGATGGGATATTTTCTGGAGATAGAATGTTGTCTGTGGGGTGGACAGACAGGAAAGGACACAGAGCTTCAATTCATGGGGCTAAATTGGGGAGTGCAATGAAGAAAGGGGAAGTTAGTGGGCGAAGAGATGGAAGCCAAACGAAAAAATAGAAGTGGGACTCCAATAACAGATGGCAGAAGCTGTAATCACAGGAGATATGAGCTGCAGAGATTTGTCTGTTCAAAATGCTGACTTGGGATCCAAAGGACCTGACCAAATCCTCTTCTATGCATCCAGCTGCAGAGTGGCGATGCCCTAAATGCCAGGGAGATTCAGGACTGCTATGCATTCTCTCCCACAGCACCACTGCTGCAGTTCCTGAGATGTTCACCCTTTATACTTATAGCACTCCTGGGACTCTTTACCTTAACATACTACACAGGCACTCCCACCGTGGGGCCGTATGAGTTCTACTCCTACACGGCAGAGAGCAGACCACACCACAGAGCTGAAGAGAGCCACTTTGTGCAATGGGCAGAGAGGCAAGGAACAGTAGGGTGGGAAAGCTGCCTTGGAAGAGTGCTGAAGACCTGTGGGTGAGAAGAGAGTCCTGCATATGAATGGACATAGAAGGAATCAAAGCAAGTGTCAGAATCAGATGAAGAAGGACACGGGACAGGAATGCCAGAGCTGAACTGCTGAGACTGCAAAAGCAAACAAAAGAAACCTGAGGAAAACTGGAGGACAAGAGAGGAAAGTGCAGGGCTTGCAACTGCCCACAAAGAGAAGACAGCTAGGCAGGGAGAAGATGCAGTTGCTCACAGGCAACTTTACTGGAGGCTCCTCTGAAAAAGTCACTAGTAGCAGAGTCTCGGAGTGGGAACAGTTAATGAGCTTCAGGAGAGATTCCAAGACATAATCAGGATGAGGCAGGCAAATGATCCCATTGTGCATGCTTTCAGTGGGGGAAACTACAGCTCCTTGATGAATTTGACAGTGGAACAAGGGGCAGAGGACAGAAGCAGACACCATCCCTTGAGACTCGAGCGATCTGACTGAATGCTCTGGAGCTAATAGGCTGCCAGGAGGGCCTGCGTGAGCCAGCACTGCTGTACAAGCTGGACTGGACTTTCCAGGAACCTCAGAAAACCACAAACTGCCTTTGTGACGTGGATGGAGCATGTGCAGAGCAGACAAATGTGTTGGCTCATTCCAATTGATTGCTATCAATCAGCTCCCCCAAAGGCTGAGGCAGATACATCCCACGTGAGACTGGATTCACAACTGCCAACCTGTAGGGAGACTGAAATAAATTTCAGCCCACGGCAGCAAGAAGGATTCACTGCCCCCTGATGGGTTTTCTCCTAAGAAATGCAGTACATCCCCATCTTAGAGTGGGAAAGGTTCCTGCCCTTCCTTTCCCTACTCAATTCTTCCATACAAACATCTTCCTCTGTGTACTCTGTGACTCCATCAGGGTTTCCTATTGACAGACACTGTGAAAAAGGAAGTCTTCCTTTTATGCACAGTCAGCCTTGTGTCACTTCTGTTTGAATTCATGTTCCAGTAGTCCTGAGGAAATGCAGCCTGGGATGTGGCTAGATGCTGCATGGCTGGATAATGCAGCACACAGCCCCAGTATACAGCTTGCTTTCAGGTGTGTGAGGGGTTAAGTCCACCAAGAAAACACTTCTGCTGCTTAAACCAAAATTACTTTTTTTTTTTTACTCTTTTATTTTTGTTGAGTAGTTCATTAAAAGGGGGTGGGGGCAGGGAGGGAAGCTGCTATTTGTTTTGCCCCTGCTGGAGCCATGAAGGGAGCTCTGCAGAGCGGACAGTACAGTCACTGTGGTATGGCAGCAATGAAGGAGTTGAACCAGAAGCTGTGAGGTGAAGGTCCCTGTTTAACAGCTTTCCATTTGTTTACCAAAAAAATATTGTTCCATCATAAAAATTCCCAAAATAGTTCACATCTTGACAGACTGACTGGCAGCTGCCCAGCTCTGCAGGATTCTGCTAAATGAAAGGAAATAAAAAAAGAGCTAATCTGGTACCCATGGCCCAGTGCTTGCATCTTGGGAATCTGCGGAGTCTCAGGGCTGAGCTGCCCCAATAGGTGTGGGCTAGGCTTGAGTTGAGTCCTCCAGTCTGGGTTTCCTTGTGGCAACAGCTTTTCCATGGGTGCTGGGAAGGATGAGGAAGGCAGCACTCGCCTTGCAATGACGGATCAGGTTCTGCTTTATTTTTAAACCAAGTTGTTTTTTTCCCTCCACTCAGCTCTGTAAAGCTTCACCTTGACAAGACAGGCTCCTCAACCTTAATTGGCTGCCTCTCTCCAAGGCAGTTTCAGTTTCTAGGAGCTGTCAATGGCTCCTTTTGGGAAATTTTTCATACAAGCATCGCTCTGGGCCAGTCTGGTTCCTGGTCAGCTAATATGCTGCTTGTTGCTGAGAAGATGTTAGGATGACAATCTGCTGTTGCTGCAGAGGTGTTGATCTTATTACAGATGAATGGAAAGTGTCAAACAGCACGTGGCAGACAAGCCAAAAGAGAGTCATAGAATGGTAAGGTTGGAAGGGACCTCAAAGATCATCTTGTTCCAACCCCTTGCCATAGGCAGGGACACCTCCCACTAGTACAGGTCACTCAAGGCCTCCTCCAACCTGGCCTTGAACACCTCCAGGGAGGGAGCAGCCACAACCTCCCTGGGTAACCTGTTCCAGTGTCTCACCACCCTCACTGCAAAGAACTTCCTCCTAATATCTAGGCTAAATCTCCCCTCTGCCAGTTTAAACCCATTGCCCCTTGTCTTGTCACTACAAGACCTTGTAAATAGTCCCTCCCCAGCCTTCCTGTAGGCTCCCTTCAGATATTGGAAGGCTACTATAAGGTGTCCTCGAAGCCTTCTCCTCTCCAAGCTGAAGAGCCCCAACTCTCTCAGCCTGTCCTCACAGGAGAGCTGCTGCAGCCTCCCTAGGAGGAGCAGAAGGCCACTGTGAGGTCCTGCTGCAGTGACCCAAGGACTGTGTGCACTGCGACTCATAGCGCAGAGAAGCAGCAAGCCCAGACCAGGTCACGCAGAATTCAGAGCCCCTGTGGAAAGAACCTCGCCTGGCCAAATCACAGATGTCTCCCCAGCTGTAGAGTTCAGGTCACCACAGGCATCCAAGGCAAGTCTGCTTTAGAGAGAGACAGGGTGACATTTGCACTGCAGATCATTCCCAGCACAGCTCTCCTGGGACTCTCCATTCGTTCCTTAGCTTAGCACCCAGACCTGCAGCACAGGTGAGGGAGGCTGGCAGGGTAGCCATTCCCTAGTGCCTGCTCACATTAGTGGTCCGCAAAGCCAATCTGGCTGGTGCTGTAGGAAGGCTCCTTGGGGTGTGTAGGGCCATGCAGGCTGTGGTGGTTCCCCTTGCTGTGCAAAGATCAGTTTGGTTCCTGCTGCAGGACATTTCTGAGCAGTGTCACACCAGCTGAGCAGCCAAACAGTGGAGTCATTTCAGTACAGGAGAGCTCAGGTCTACCGATGTAGGGAGTCACAGAAGAGAGGTGGTCCTGGTGGGAGTGGGACAGGTGGTTGTCTCTCAGCCAGGCCATCCACAAGCCAGACCAAAGGGGCAGGTGCCAATGGGTCTTATGGGACTCTTTTCTTTCATACTGCACACAGTGTGCATGCTGCTGGGTGCAGCTCCCTTCACATCTCTGTAACACCTAGGGGAAAAGCAGATCATTAGTTTTCCACCACAGGAGGTACATTGCCACTGCAGGCTGGCTGTGTCCCACCTTGTCCCACTCTTCTTGGCACTTGTTCTTATAGTACATGATCCATTTCCATCTACTGAGCTTGCTCCCGGTGAGCCACAAAGGTTCTTATGGTGAAAGATGGGCCCAAGGGCATTTGGTATTGCTACCATCCTTTCAGTCTCAAGCACCTGGGGAACTGATCCCTTCAAAGGAGAAAGAGGAGAAAAACAGTCTTTGGATAATAAAGACCATGGAGGAAGAGGAAGTATGACTTACACATCAGGGCAAACTGGAAGCATCCTTGGAAGCCCCTATAAACAACACAGATTTTGAATCCATTCCACGTGTGCCAGACTAGGCTGTGCTGGGATGAGTCTAGGGGAACAGTGAGCCTCCACACACTTCCAGTTGGATCTCCAAACAAGCTTGCTGTGCTCATCCTGCCCAGGTTGGCTATCCCATCCAACCCAGCACTCACTGTTCACTCTGTGCTCAGCTTCCTCAAGCTCTGCACGAAAGTTTAACAAGTGTCTGGCAGGTGTACTTTCAGAGTCTGGTTAAGGGGTGAAGGCAGCAGGGCCTGGGGAGAGAAAGTGTCTCTGAAACAATGCAGTCTCTTTTAGGATAACTGTGGACAAGAGTTTTGCTGATCTGGCTGGTAAGCAGTCCCTGATTCTTGCAGTTTATTTTCCCTTTGTGCTTGTTTCCCCATGGGATATGAGAGAACCCCTTCTGCAGAGTTGTCTGTACTCCAACAAACCTACTCCAGGATAAAAAAGCTAATTCACCTACCAGCCCCTTTTTTGTCTTTCCTTCCCTTGTTTTCCTGTGTCTCACGTTCACACAGTCAAGTGCCCTCTAGTGTGACACTTCCATGAGGCTGTAGGTCTGGGCCCAAAACTCCTCCCCTTCATCATTCACAAAGCTTGTTGGGGGACACAGAGAGACGACCATGGATAGCATTCAACCACGCTTCAGTCAGGACCCCAAAAGGCAGATTCTACCTCCCTCTTGTCCCTGCTGCACTCCCAGGCCCTGAGTCACCCATTTCCCCTTCCACTGATGAGGCAGGTGATGCACAAGCCTGGTGCAGTTCTCCCAGCACACTCTCAGTCATGTTTTCCCTCTTATCTTGTGACAACCACTTAAGAGATCATCATCATCATCAGACAAAGTGGGCAAAGGGACATGCAAAAAACATTCCACCTTTTAACCCTTCAGGGGTGGCTCTACAGTTCATGATAGACAGAATCAAGGCTTTAAGTTTGCAAAGAAGACAAAATGCTGCCATCTTGCTCCAGGCTTACCAAAGCAAAGAAAGAGTTCATCAAAAGTCTCAAAACACTAAAGAGCCTTGGCCCATGTTTTTGAGTGGTGTATAAACAAGGAATTGTTACTTTTTTTTTCCCCAAGACACCAGCTGCAGAGGTATCTGAGGGATTGGCCCTGTAATTTGGGTGTCTGGGGCTCACTCAGGCCCATAGACTGAGTTACTCCTCACATCTACAGCTCCTTCTGCTCTGTAGGCAGGGCTCCATTTGGCCAGGGTATCAGGTCAGGTATCAGGGTCTTGGTCACATCTCAGAGGAGATGCTTCTCACATACTCCTGAACATGATTATCTATTTAAGACCCCACTGCAGCCCTTGGCTCATATCACAGAACAAGCTCCAACCAAAATATACATTTGCCTTTTTGCATTCTTTGCTAGGAGATCCTTCCACTTCAAATAGCATGGGAGTGAAGTGGGAGCATGAGAGAGAGTGTGGAGGTCTCTGGGATCTCACTGCCAGGAAATAAAGCACAAACTGATTATTGCTGTATCAGACTCCATCTTCAAATTTGAAAACTCAGAGAAGGGCCCAGGACTGGAACTTAACTCTGCTTCAGAGCAGTGAGTGAATGAAAGTCTAACAGGTTTTATGGCTTAAAGATGTCAGTAGAACTCCCAAGCACGCTCTGCCAGTATCAGATACTCCCAAATCCTATCCTGCTCATCCCCTGGCTTGTGCACTTGGTTATTATCAGAGAACTCTACTTCTTCATAAAAACTGATTTTACATTATTTGTTACCATTAAATGCCAAGTAATCAGACTGACTTGTTATTACTTATTGTTGTTCTCATCTTGCCAGATATAGGACTCCCACCCCCTCTCTTGGGAGACAGGTCACTTCTAGAAAGTGCTTTCCTGATGCTTGGTCTAAATTTTCTCCTTTGGTAACATAATCTCCATCTCCTCACAGATGTTTGGAGACAACAATGCTTCCCCTACCTTAGTCATCTTTTGGCTGAAACTGTTAGCACTATGCTCAATCTATCTCCCTAGTCTGTCAACAGCTCCAGTATCCCCAATTCACACCACAATATTTGGTGAACTGTTCAGAGGAGAACTCTCACTCCCCTCCTCAGAGAAGAAAATCACACTGACCTTTCCTGCAGCCCCAATGCAACACAGGCTCCCTCCTGACTTGCTCCCCACTGCTGTCCTTTGGGCTCCACTCCAAAAATCAGTGAAAGTTACTGGAAAGTCCAAAAAAAAAAAAATCTCTTATCTTTCTGTTTCCATAAGGGTACGACCATGCTTGCTACCAAGCTGATGTTCAGAAGCATAAACAAATTAGCACAGTCCCTTTGTCAGACAGTCTGCAGACTAATGTCCACGCTGGAAAAGGTGACTCCAGGACATGAGGTTTTATGAAAGCCACAAGCAAAGGTTGTTATCAGCCTTGCCCCTTCTTTGAATTGCCCATGATGTTGGTCCTTTTGCAAGCAGGAGGGCTCCATTCTGACCTCATCCGCCACAGACTGTGGAAGGGAGCAAGGCTACACTCCTGAGTGCTGAGGAAGGGGGAAAGCAAGACTGTGCATTAGCAACAAGCAAGTGGATAAAAGAGAAAGCTCCACCTGTCAAAGCATCTTAACAGACCCTGCTTTCACTTGTTCTTAGCACAACACACCAGCCCTGTCAGTCTGCAGGTCTTGCCACGTGAAGCTCCAGAGGGAAATATTTTCCACATATTCTCCACATTTTGGTTTGAGAAAAATCACAAAGATCATTTCCCAGTTCATGCAGTCACTGGTTGACATCATTCTTCACACTCCTTGTGCTGTGCAGTGTATTGCTCACTTAACTCACATTTACTGGCTCCAGCTTCAGGCTTCTCCTTCCCATCCTCCCAAAGATCCTGTGAGTGGGTGGAACACGTTAAAGAAGCAGAGCTGAGAGCAGCTAAGCTATTTCTGCATGGTCTTGGTCTCCACCTCCAGAAACAATCCTTTCTTAAGTAGAGTGGCTCTGCTGTTCTGGCCTCAGTCTCAGGGAATAGGAATGGTCTTGCAGATAACCAGACCTCCAAGGCAGGACTTGGAAAGGGCTCAGATAGGGTCTGGCAGTCATGCAGGGCAGCTGAGGGATATAGAGAGCTGCAGAAAGAGCTCCTGCAGAACTCAGTCTCTTTTTTGCATGCTCTGTAGCAGCACTGAAAGCACCATTGCTTGCTTATCAATTCTAGAAGTGAATTAAGCAAAACTGCAGAATGATAAGGCAGAACTCAATGTCTTTACAGGGAGCTTGTGCAGAAGAGGCATTGCTCTTGCACTCTCTGCTTCATGTGGTACAGAGATGGTAGCAGTAGAAAAAAAAAAAAAGAACTGACTGTTTTGATGCCTGGTGGTGAATGAAAGCCACTTCGAAGCAGAGCAGTGAGAATGGGAAGAGGGAGCAGTAATTCCTCTCCTTTACAGATTTGGAAAGAACTTGTGAACATTTCCTTTCCTGCACTCCACTCTTCACAGTTCTGCAGGGTGATATCATCGGGGCCTTTTCCAAACTCAGACGGTCTCAGACATTACAACACCAGGTTTTGGCTGCCTATACATATCACCAGCTACACCCACTCCAGCACCCTCCCTGCAACACCCTCAAAGGGATCAATGAATGTCCCACTGCCAGAATCACCAGAGCTCTGCTAAGCATGTCAAGAGCCCAAGCCCCCAAGAAATCATCTCCAGGCACAGGATATACATTTACTCAACCGCTCTTGAAAGAAGCTCAGCTAAAAATAGACTCTAAAAAGTCTAACATTCTGAGCCCCACTGTCAAGAGAGCAAGCAGCTCGTGATAGCAGCCACCAAGATGTGGATGAGTGGGTTTGAAAGAGAAGAGCAAAAGGAAGAGAGTAGGTGCCTCTGAAGAACATCTCCAAACAGGACATGGTCAGTGTAAAGATCTGTTTCCCTTGTGCTGTAGAGAACGGACTGGACAAATCAACAGCCACCTGGCAAAGCCACCTGCAAGCCAGAGGAAGGAGTGCAGCCCTCCTTAGCCCCTAGCAGTTAAATGCTCATGTTCTGCATTCCAGCAAGTTCACCTCTGCTGCACAGTTCTTGCTAGCTGCAGCAGGGGACAGTTCCAGTTCTCCTCTATGTATGGTGAGGCTGACATCCAAATTAGCTCTGCGCCAGCATAAAGAGGAAATGCCTCCACTGACATTAATGAAATTACTCCAGAGTGTCAAGTTAAGCCAAGTGAGAGCAGAATCAGGGCATATCAATATGTTGGAGATTTGCAACCATAGAGCAGCCTACCAGCACAGCAGACAAAACCAGTGTGTGTCAGGGAAGAGGGTTTAGTTTCAATTTGTCCAAAAATCACGGAAAATCAGCAGCTATTTTTAAAATGCCTGAGCTGGTTTGCTCAGAACAGTGGGAGATTCGTTTGATGCTTACCCTGAGCGGTGTGTTAGCAACACAGGCAGTGCTGCTTCTGTCCAGAGCAAGAGCAGCAAAGGCAGAAGGAAAATAAACAAAGCAAATGCCTGGGGCATTCCACTGGCCAGCCCAGATGTCAGACCTGCTGTTAATAATGCTGGTGGTTTGACCTGCTTCCCTGCCTGCACACCTTCATCTTCAGGAAGGTGTGAGGAGCCCCTGGAGAGGTGGACAGTCTGTGCTTGCAGCATGAGATAGTCCCTCACTGGGTTTGCATGACAGCCTGGCAGCTCTCCTCTACAGATGTGCTCTGTCAGTATAAAACCTCCCAGGGCTGTCAGCCTGCTCCCGGCAGCCTCATCCACTCCCCCTTATGCTTAAGGATCACAGAACTGCAAGGCTTTCTGTTTACTGTAAGGAGATGTTGCCTGGATCCTTTTTGGATGGAAACTTTTTCTGCTACTTTGCTCTCTAGCAACCTTGTTCGAGGTTCCCCAGAGCATTTTCCAGCCCACTGGACAGTTTAGCTGCTCCAAAACGAGGCTGGTTTGGTTCAAGCCCAGTGTTTGGTCCAATGTCTCAGCTACATTCGTACTGGGATACTGCCTTCAGTATTACCAGTAGGCCTGTTTAGCAAGCACTCCACGAATCAGAAGGACAAGCAGATGCCAGCAGTTACTGGGTTCACCAAAGCAAACTAACCACAAAGGTCCAGAGCTGGCAGCCTTCAGTCAGGAAGAGATTTGCTCCTAAGGCTCTGCTCTGCCATCACTCTGGCAGCTTTCTGCTGCTATTGTTTCCCATTTCTCTTCTCAGAGATTTATTTTGGTACTGACAGGGACACTGCAAGGACCTTTCTCTCCTTTCTCCCTTCTAAAACACTTTATTTTCTCTTTCATATGCCATCTATGTAGACAAGAGAACCCATTTCCCTGCACTGATTAATTACTTTTGGCCCTTTCGACTCAGGAAAGATTTCCTCTTTCTGCTGGTTTTGTCCTTTCCTGATTCAACATGCACCTTGCATCAAATAAGTTGGCTCCAAGCACTTCTCTTGGGGGAACACGAATTAAAATCCCGACAGAGTCCTCACAGTGGACATTCAGAGAAGGACATGCTGGGTAAGGGTAAAGGATGGTAGGTGACACCAGGCTAAGGCACTGGCAAGAGCTTCCCTGCTTTAAAAGGTGTGTTGACACTGGGGTTGGAGAGGGAAGACAACTCCAATGGTTGTCAACCACACTACTTTCTTCATAGCAAGCTCAGTCTGTTTAGTCTCTCAAGGAAAAGAAAGTGCCTTTAGCCCACTGTAGTCACAGGGAGTAAACAGAGGGCACTACAAAACCTCCTTAGTCTCCTGAAGAAAGAAAGAGCTGGCACCAGAGTGGGAGTGCCATGAGCAGACAATTTCTGATCAGAAGTTTTGTAGAGCGTGGCTGATCAACCCATGGACGTGGTACATTCCCTGTCTCCATCTGATTCTGCACTGAGACTGGTTAACTTCCCCAGAGCACTGCTGGCAAGCACATATTATCGGGTGTGGGACATGAAATGAAGGGGGCTGGCATTATACAAGAGGTGAGGCTGGATGGGTGCCTGTCAAACCTGGGGAGCCTGTGAATTACCAGAGCTCTCGTTTTGCCTGTGGCATTTCTGTAAACTTGCTGCAGTTTCTTGGTGCTGGTACAGTGCTGGCATGTGTCCTGGAAGCACACCTTCTCCAAGCTGTTCGTTGTTCCAGGTCTGCTGGAGACTGAATTTGCTCCCTTGCCTCTGGCAAGAAGGTTTCAGCTTTCCTTGTGTAACCTTGCAGAAGTAGGAGGCATGGTGACCGGAGGAGACTGACTACACCCTCACAACACAGACAAGAGGCCATGCACTTCAGATTCAGAGAGGAGGGTAACTGGTCAAAGTGACCCCAGAGTCACAGAGCACACAGATATCCCAGCAAACCTGCCCAGGTGAGAAGCACTGCAGTGTGGCACAGAGGGAGGATGAATCCCCAGAGGGTGCAGTTAATGGCAATGATCCACTGATATCAGTTGCACAGCAGGAAATCACATTGCAAAACAGAGCTACAGTCAGTCCTTCCAGATTAATGTGCTAAGACACTCCACAAGGCAAAAACTATAGTTCCTGTTTGGGTATGAGGTTGCTTATACCCCAAAAAACCCAAATTGTAAGTGTGTGGGCCCATGAACTTTCAGCACAGGCAGTACCCAAGGAAAACGTCATCTGCCATGTAGCTCCCCCCTAGTCTTTGTTGTTCCATACACCTGAGGCAAGAGGAAACCACACACAGACAAGGCAGTGATGACTTCCCGAGAACCTATGCCACTTTGGAAACTTGCCAAGAGCTGGTGGGCTGCACTCAAATCCCCTCCAAGTCCTCCAGGATGGAGACGCCATTTTCAAACCTAGTTAAAAGAGGAACTTAGGATGCAGCTAACCAAGTAAGTCTCACACTCAGTGCATGAAACTGCAGAGGTATATCTGAATCTCCACTGTGCTGGTTTGAGGCTAATTGGAATATTTTAATGAAAAGAATTATAGGCTGTGAGAAGAAAACAATGGTGATGTCTACTTCACTCATAAGCTTGCTGAGATGTATAAGAATAAGAACACAAACATAGATAAGACAGTCTCTCGGTCTCTCTCTGGGAGCCAGGGTATCCTCTCCTCTTTGCTGAGTAACCTAACTCTGCTTCTAACTTCCCTGGCCAATCCTCCAAACTCACCTTGCACGTAAGCCAGACCCTGGGGTAAGGTATAGGGGTGGGAGAAGGCGGAAGGGTGGTTGGGAGCCTCTCCTGGGGACTCTGATTTCTGGGAGGGGGATTGTGTTTCTGTATTACCTTTAACTTGTATATTTCTGTAACTATTCCTGTCTATTGCGTATATCTCTGCTTGTACACTGCGCTGAGCTGTAAATAGAGCTTCAGTACTTAACTTCCAGCTGGCTGAGTCTAGTCTGGGTGATTTGACAAAGTGTGGGGGGGCAGGTACCTCCCAAACCATCACATCCACTCATGAGCACACACTGTCTAGACTTCTTTACAGAGTTAAGCAACACAACCCGGTCTGAATAAGGATGTTGGAACAGAAGAGAACAGCTGGTGAACCTATTTCCACATTGATGTCCTTCACCTTTTTATGCTTCTCCTACACAACTTTAATCCTGACTTTCTCTTTTCACCTCTTCCCATTCACTGCTCTGGCTAGTCTTGGTGTATGTGTGTGCTGGTCATTGTACCCACACGTGCACCCTGCATCAGGTCACAGTTGCCACACCAGAGTCCATCCCAGCTGTACTCTATATGCCTCTCCCATGGCATGGTGCTAATTTGGGCCTGAGTCTTATGTTCACCTGTAAAGTGTCACAAAACCTGCAGAAACTTAGCAATCTTGGAAATTTCTCTCAAAATCAGCTGAAACTGTCCAGCATGTTCAAAAGTTGCCAGAAGGGCCCCTTGGTAAACAGTATGATTACACAGGCTTTGTCACCTCAGGAAACCAGCCAGAAAGAGCTGAGAGGCCCACACATTATATCCACAGCCCTACAGGTATCTTGCTGCAACGAGATGTGGTGAGGAGGTGCCCTGTGTGCACAGAGCCTGCCAGTGGTACTTTGCTACCTTTTCAGCTCACCTGCACATTGTAACTTCAATGAGAAATAAATCTTTTATTAAGCAGTGACCCCAGGTTTGCCTCCATTTGTTGATGGTGGATGTCCGTCCTCCCTGAGAGGATTCATGACTTGACACTGTTTTCTGTGCTCCCCTTCTCTCCCAATATCCTTGGCTCCCAGCCAGGGTGCAGGGTGAGTGTCTTTCACTTGTTTATAGCAAGACTGGGGGATGTTTAAATGAGGGTGGTGATGGGAATCTTGGGAATTTCACAGCAGACATAGTTGCAGCTACAATCCTCCCTGCAGCCAACAAGCTCCACTCAGGGCAGAACATAGAAATGCCTTTATCTGAAGACAAATCCATTGACCAGCCTTTTCTAGAAATGAAGGCACTCTCAGAAATCAGATTAGCTGCAAAGTAAATTAAAAGCTGTAATCACTCGTGGCCTGATCTCTAAAAGGCAGGAGTCCAAAGTAACAGGAAAAACTGTGCGTGCAGTTGCATGCTTAGTTGACACACACAGCTACCACAATTGCCTGCACAAAGAAACATTTGGATAGGAGGGAGAGAAAGTGTCTGGCCCAGCCTCTGTGGCAGAAGACCTTTGGAAAAGGAGGTCTATGCCTAACCATGCAGATTTGGCAGTGATGGTGTCAGAACACAACCTCAGATTTAAAATAAAAACTTCTCCAGTCATTCACTTAGTAAGGAAGCACTACAGATTATTAGTGAAGCTGAAAGACTTTGGTTAGATCCATGCTATGTTTCACTGCAAATGTTTGTTTTCTTTCAGCACTTCATTCAGCTTAGACAATGACACCAAGATAATTAGTTTCACATTTGCCCATACTTTAAAGCCCCTCTCCTTTGCTGGATTTTATGCCTGCAATATCAAGGTTGCAAATGTGATGAGCAAAGGCACATTTGGGTTTTTCTGAGACAGTCTTCACTTGACCTTTATTTTTGATCATTGAGTGATTCCAATACATCTGCTACTAGCTAAAGTCTACATTGGAGGGCCAAAGCTTGACCTGATGAAGTTTCCCTTAAGAAAAAAAAAAAATTTTTTTTTGCTTAGTTTAGGAGACTGAGAAACTTGCAAGCAGAAAAGCTCCTGCAATCTCAGTAAGAGGAATAAACTCTGACTTGGTACAAAATTACTTTCTAATGCCTTACTAATGGAAAGCAAATGGAACACTTGGTGCCTGGAAGCATGACAAACACCAAGACACAGCAATATCACTCCTGTCTACGTTTCAAGTTCAAGGTAACAAATGTGTTCAGGGGCCCTGAAGGACTCTCTGCTAATGATCATTTTCCAGAAAAGCATTTGAACTCCTTACAGAACATCCTCAAACACAGGAGTTTGAGAACACCTGAACTAACAATGCATTGGAGTACTTGAAGTTCCTTTTTTGCATGGGCAGTTCTGTCTGAAAGTGCAGGCAAGCAGTACCCTAGTGCCGGACTCCTTATTTTCTGTAGATGCAACACCAAACACAGGAGTCTCAGATCCATCATTGACCATGAGTGCCTCACTCAGTACCACTTAAGAAATGATAGAACCTGAAAAGCAGAAGGAGCTGGGCAGGAGAACACTCAAACTGTTGTGTGGTTCCCTGCAGTGGCATCACCACCACCACCACCACCACTGCCAGGAGCAGTGGCACAGCAGCCTGGATGCTGAATGCTGAGTCTCTTTCCAGGATCTTGGGTTTACCTGGACAAGGAATTATCAATTGCTGGGGAACTACTGGAGCACAGCTGGGCTCCAGCTACCACATGGTCACCCTTGAAGTACCAGTGTGGATCAGGCTTAGCCCAAGTAATTCTATAGGACAATAATGTTCTCTGATGCCTGCTCCTCCCTGAACCCACATCAAGGGAGGGTACTCCTCATAACAGCCAAAGTTACACCTTCACTGACCTCTTGCAATTACCCTGTACACATTTTGTTTTCTCTTCTCTCTGCTTCCTTCCCACATTCTGCACCAGCTTCAATGTTTCACCTTTAGACGGACAGTCCTTTTACCTATCAACATCAACCATTTGAAGAATAAAAGTCCCATACATTTGTATTGCAAGCAATCAGAAATCCTGCATTGCACAAATGCAAAATCTAAGGACCTATCAATTGCTGCTCTCATTGCACATATCACAAGAGTACATTCATGCACTGGGAACAGCCATCTGTCAGCACACCCAGACATGAACATGCTGGTGCCTTCACTGCCATTGCTTTCACCACATTGCCTGGTGCCACAGCTCTGACCAAGTCACTTGGCTCAAAGGATTGCTCACAATATCTGTATGGTTAGCAGGTATTGTCAACTGTTGGCACAGCACCGGGGTGACAGGTTGCATAAGGAGACGAATCCAGGTGAATATGTGGCAGCTGAGACTGAGGATAACTTGGAAACAAAGTCTAACCTGAATGTCACAGTGGTGAGAATCTGCTGAAGCTCTATGACTTGCCTGAAACCCCCTAAATCTTCCTCCTCCGCTGAAGGCTAAAATAAAGAACAACAAGAAAGTGGGTTATAGAATCATAGAATGGTAAAGTTGGAAGGGATCTCATCTTTGTAGCCCTCCTCTGGACCCACTCCAACAGTTCAATGTCCTTCCTGTGCTGGGGGCTCCAGAACTGCACACAGTTCCCCATAGCAGAGAGCAAGAGACAAAATTTCCCCCAGAAAAAGTTCAGTATTTTCCACACTGGTGGCTGTCTCACCATGGAAAGACATCTGATATACTTCATTAGTCACTGCCTGCAAGCTTGCTTCCTCGAACATGCTCCCAAAGCAGTAGAGACCAAAAACACGGAAATAACTGTAGTGGCAGTTTAGACAGCAGGCAAAGAATGTGGTTTGTATATGTAAGGACCAAACTCTGACTTCTTCTCCAGTGCTATTCTCATCTGCAAATAACTCCTCCAGCACAGGGGTCAGGTCCACAACTGCACTACTGAAAAAGCCCAGAACTCAACTTATTCAAACACGTGGCTTTATTATTAAGTCCAAATCCTGCAAATACTTTAAAGGTGCAAGTTCTTACTGGAGCTTCTGTTACAAGTTTGGAGATGCACCGGTAAAGAAGCCTAAATACTGAAAGCTACTCTGGATGCGAGTACTCAAAGCCCTCCCACCTGTCCCCCTGAAGAGGGCTGCAAGTCTTCACTAGCAGGGTCAGCAGAGGTAACTGAGAGAAGACAGAAGAATAGAGAGAGCAAGGGGGATGGAAGGAGGTATTGCAGCCCCTAAAATCTTTTTTTACAACTCTGACCTATTAATTTATTAAAATATTCAGAAGCAATAAGGTACAGGACAGACATGCCCCTTTAAAACCCACCCCAGGCCCTAGCCAGCATATTCAGCATCAATCCGTGTACAAGATAAATAAAAGCACCAAGTGTGGGAAAATGGCTCAGTATCTTTTCTGAATTCCAACAAAGGGTAAAATCGTTATGCCAGAGACTTCCACACTTCCTGACATTCTGTGATTCTTTTCTGCCATGCACCCATCACTTCAAAATCAAGCAATAAAAGTGGACTTGTCCTTCCAGCTCTGGCAATGAGTCTACGTGAGAGCACTGCCTTGGGAAGGAAGGAGTCTCCAGAGCCAGCCAGGTCTCTCAGAGCAGCCAGATGACTTGGTTTCTAGAGGAGTTTAATCCATCTATCCTGGCACAGAATTCATGCTCAGCTCTTGCTTGGACATTCCTTCCTGTAACTGATCCAAGGAGAATTTCTGTAGAACCGTGGGGCACACTGCCAGCGCAGTCCCTGTGTTCTTCCCCAGGGGCAAGCAGCGCGATGCCTGGGGGCGGATGGCTGCGTCCGCCGCGGGAGTCGCCAGGCCTATGCCCTGGTGATGCAGAGGAGCTCCAGGAGCGCCGGAACAGGCCCCGGCCACGCCGTCTCCCCAGTACTTAGCTAGCTTCGATCTGCGCCAGCAGCAACCCGGGGAGGGCAGTGCGGGAGGGCGAGGGGTCGGGGCTCTGCCAGCTGCCGGCACAGCACCAGGCACGGGCCTGCCCGGGCGCGCCCTCTGCCGGCACCGGCGCGCAGGCGCCGCCGGGGACAGCGGCGTTAGCAGCGTCCGCTGCCCCCGTCACCGGCACCCCACTTCTAACAGCAAAGCAGCCAAACCCGGAGCGGGCATCCTGGGTGTAACTGCGCCCTGAATATGGCGCACGAGAGAGCTACTTACCCTAAAGCCTTCAGTCAAACCTCTCCACCTTACCCTGCTTCACTGCTAGGCCATGAATGCTCCTGCGGATTTGGTTTACCTTCTGCCTGCTTAAGAGCAGCAGCCCCAGCTGTATCAAACCAGGGCACTGCTTCTGTTTTCACAACAGCTGCAGGCTCGTCTTCATTGCAGGATACTCATCGAACGCAAAAACAGTGTGACCTGCTAAACCACCATGCCTAGAGCTTGCTGTGAAAGCAAACATCCTGCTGTTGGACCAAGCGCATTCATCGTGGTCCAACAGTCTTCAGCAGCACGAAGACTAAACTTTTGCCTAGGTACTCACAGTGCCTTCAGTGCTCCATAGCCTCAAAACAGGATACAAAGAGCGTCCAAAAAGGAAACAGAGTAACAAATATTTCACAGAGGGAAAGGGAAACAGTGATGAAACTTTCTCATGGTGAGCAAACATTCATTACTTGATGGGCTCCAACTTTCTGGCACGGTGGGGCCCTGTACAGGTGCACAGTACTGCCTGCAACTGACAAGCCACAAATCACTGAAAGACAACATGCTGTGATACGCACATTATCAGCCTCAATATAAAAAGAAGATCTGTCCTTTTCTTCAGCCCCCTCCTCCCACAGGGCAGCTCCCAATTCCCAGATGCAGCTAACAGCAGAGTCAGTTATCTGGAAATGACTGATTGTGGTTTCAGGCTCTGATAGATGGCACTCAGGGGTAATCCTTCCCTCCCTCTCTCTGTTAATACTCCCTCTCCCTCCAGTTACCAGAAAATGCAGCAGAGCTCCCTTCTGCCCGCCCCTCTCTCCTCCCTCCAGGCTACTCATTTGGAGAATTGGCTCCACAGCTGGATTGTAAAATAACCCAGCTGTTCCTATGACAACGTGCTGGCAGTGGGCAGAGATGACGCCAGCACACAGTGTTGGCCCATTCACTACCAACACCCAACTCTGTTTGTTTTGGTTTGGGATGCATTTGTTTTTCTATGTGGGCAGCTCTGCCGAGTACATTTCTGAAGGCCGGAGGGGCAGGAGGAGCTGCAATCCCAGAGACGCCAAGAAAGTTGCTGGCTCTGTGATTTACCTTTTTTTTTTTTTTCCTTCCCCAGCTCCATCTGATGTAAGGATAAAACCCCTCTAGCAGTCTTGCAGCTGCACCAAATCTTTGTGAGACTTGCTGCACAGTCTGAGTCAAAAGGCACAGTGCAAGGCTTTGCATGTAAGGCTTCCATAAGGGGAAAAAAAAAAAATTAAAAAGCTTTGGGTTGAACCAATAGGGGCCACACAACCTTTATTTTAACATCTTGGCTGTCAGCAGATGAATTGCAATATAGAGGGAAGCAAAACAGAAACTTACTCCTTGTGAAGCATTAGCCAAACGCCTGGCTGGATTCATCCAGCCTGCCCAGCTTTGATAGGAGCTAGCTCATGTATCACAGGATGGGGCAGAGGTCATTAACAGGAGCAGAAGGACCTTACTGCTAGGCTCAGCAAAGGGAGGGTGCTTCTCAGGTACTGCAGCTATTAGACCTCCTCAGCAAAGTCCACTCCTTCTGTAAGGTCAAGATCTTCAACAGACACTATCTACAGCTCTGCAACTCTAGTGACAGAGCTCCTAAAGGGAAGGTAATTAATTTTCTTGATAGTCTTTATGAGAGGAAGATGATTTCCCTGGGACTAATACCCTTCACTTGCAAGTAAACTCAGCACAACAAAATGCCCCTGCTTCCAGCATCAACAAAATAAGAGACAGTGTTTGTTACTGCCTGTGCATTTCACTGTGTCTGCACTTTTATTCTGAAGGTCTTGAGAACAGAATAGAGCTTGTAAGACAGGCAGGACTATGTAGCTGCAAAACTGCTAACAGACTGTTTCCAACCAGGTAGTTAACCACCACTGCAAGCACAAGTGACCACTTCTATTGCACAGCTGACTTCAATGACCAGGGCACCCACTGCTCTGCTTTCAACTTGGTGAAAGTGAGTGGATAGGGGTGAAGAAAGACAGTCCTCGGTGAGAAAAGACAACCATTAAATTAGTTATGTTGTTTTTCAAGAGAGACCTCTATAGGCCACCCTGGAGACAGGACATTGACCAACTAAGCCAAGCAAGTACAACAAAGAGAACGCGTCTCAGGAGACACAAGGCTGGTTCTCTGACCTGGCATGGTACACAGCTGGACATAGCAGACTGTCAAGCACAAGGGAAGTCAAGCTTAGCTTAAACCTATAGATGGTTCTTTGATGAGAACGAAGAAAGAAGGAACACTAGGAGCATGCTTGTCCAAATCAAACATGCTTGTTTCTGGAAATGCTTTAGAAACTGCAGATATCCAACAAAGCACTGCAGCACCTATCACACAGTGGTCAGTTGGGTTTGGACAGACCTTTAACACCTCAGGAAGCTATCCTTCAAATGCTGCATGTCTATACTAGTGCTGCCTTACCTCCTCAGCTCTCCATAGCCATTTCCAAGTTGCCCTCAGCATCTGTTCCTTACCCACTCTTCAATTGTGTGAAAGTCCTGACCATCAGAGACAGCAGCAGCAGCAACAGGTAACTGCTGCATTCAGAAGTCTTCTAACTCACTTTCCCTCATCCATCTTGCAAGAAGTAAAAAGCTAACTTTTGCAGTGCTGCTGCTCAGAACACACTTTACTCAAACTCTCACCCAAATCTTACTTCCAACTTCTCACCACACAGGGATTTCTGTTCTGGGTTTGAAATATCAGAAATAAATGTGGTGTATGTGGAACAGGCCTTTTTCTCGCTATCCATTTTACAAAGACATAAGTAATTTAATAGCAGAGCAGAAAGTTTTAAGGTACCTTGCACCAGGGGTGTATTTTCCTACCTTTTTATTGACTTTAAAAATCAGCCCCAACTTATACACACAGCTCAATGTTTGAATCCAACAAGCTTTAGTCTCCTCTATATCACAAGAGTCCTTCTGCCTCGGTGCCACCTGAACATCCTCTGGCAGCATGGTAATTTCAGCAAGACACTCCTTCCAGCATCTGTCCTCCATTATCCATTCAGTATTGGGCTCTCTCACAGGCCCAACACAAGCCTAGCCCAAGTCCTTCCTGCAGAACACAGTTCAAAGACTGAGAAAACAGACTTCACAAATAAACAGCAAAGCTCTTTGCCTCACTAGCATGTGGGAGTCCACACTCCTCGTGTGCTCTGCTTTAGTCTGCAGCATTTTTCACAAGTGCCAGATCACAGTCTCTGCCAGATCCCACAGTCTCTTTCAGGCTTTTTTACTACCACCTAGGGCGATATCTGATAAGAGGTTGCCAGGCCCTTGGTCTGCGTGGTGTTTATCACTCTATCCAAAGCTTCATTAGGTAAACTAGACTCAATATCAGCACATGCACATATTTGAGAGGATTAAGATTTCATCAAAAGGTATTTCATCAATATCAGACTGCACAGCAGATACACAGCAAGGCAAAGGACTCTGAGAGCAAGTCCAGCCATGTATCAACAATCTGTCTATTCCATTAAAAGTTTACTTGCCTACTTGCTCCTACCCCGGGACACACCCTTGTGAGGCTCAGCTATCATTGGAAAGCAGATGGATGAGAACAAGGAGCAAGTGTCAGTGCGGATAGGAGATGGGATCAGGTGAGTGAGTGGTGTAGAGGTTTCATGGAAAGGACATGAAGGGTCTGTCTGGAGCAGCTGGCAAAGCAGGCTGTGGCACTGGTGGTGGAGCACCAACTCTTTAGTTCTGATTAAGCCAGTGATTTACCTTACTGAGGCTCTCAATGACACCTCCCTACTAAACTTTATAGCCAAGTCGGTGAGATAGTTGCCAAGTACATGAATAATGAGGTAGTTTGAAAACTGACTAGACCACCAAGGCCAAAGCTGATCAGCAGTACAAAGTCCAAACAACACCCAGTGGAGTCAAGCAGCACCTCTCAAGGGTCAATATTGGGGCCAGTACTTTGAGGTGCCTTTATTAACACCCTGTATGATGTGACAAAGCATACAGCCAGCAAACTCATGCACAAGAGTAAATAAGGGATAGTGGCTGACATACTTAGAGACCACTGCTACCACTTAGAGAAATCCCAACTCTGAAGAATCACTTGAATAAATAACTGAAAGGAACCTTGCGAAGTTCAAAATTAATCAGATGCAAAGTCCCCAACCTGGGAGGGAATAGCCCCCCCTCAACAGTACATAGTGGTATCTGGCTGAAGAGCCATATTGCTGAAGTAGTGCTTGGAATTTGTAAAAAAAAAATGTGGAATGCAGTCAGGAAATACTAACTCTTCAGAGCATGTCCCCAGAATCCTGTTTACTACAAGGCAGATCAAACTCTAGACCAAGTCGCCCTGTGTGATGGTTTGGGAGTTCCCTGCCCCCCCCCCCCCACACACACACACTTTAAAAAAATCACCCAGACTAGACTCAGGTGGCTGGAAGTTAAGAAATGAAATGCTATTTACAGCTTAGCACCATATACAAGCAGATATATACACAATAGACAGGAATATTTACAGAAATAGACAAGTTAAAGGTAATACAGAAACACAACACCCCTCCCAGAAATCAGAGTCCCCAGGAGGGGCTCCCAACCACCCTTCCACCTTCTTCCCACCTCTCTACCTTACCCCAGGGTCTGCCTTATGTGCAAGGTGAGTTTGGAGGATTGGCCAGGGGGGTTAGAAGAAGAGTGGTTAGTTAGGTTATTCAGCAGAGAGAAGACACACTGGCTCCCAGAGACCAAGAGACTCTGTGAGAGTGTCTTATTATGTTTGTGTTCTTGTTTTTATACATCTCAGCAAGCCTATGAGTGAAGTAGACATCACCAGTGTTTGCTTTCTCACAGCCTATAATATAATTTTCTCCATTAAAATATTCCAATTAGCCCCAAACCAGCACACCCTGAAATGTTGTAGAACTTCCATTCCCAGGGACATTAAAAATCCATCTTGACAATACACTGGACAACACACTCTTGATTGAACTGCTTTGAGCCGGGGGCTGGAGTAATGAGCTCCGGGGTCAGAGCATCCTGATTCTCTCTAATTAGAACTAGTTGCTTCTGCTTTTCTCCTCCAGTGCCGAGCTTCCTGGAGACCAGCAGAAGGCGCGGAATGAAGAGCTACCCACCGGGCCAGCCGCATTCCTCCAAGGCTGCAAAATCAAGCCGGGACCGCCCAAGGCTGCAGCTAGCGAGTGCCTCAGCCCAGGGAAGCAGTGTAAGGACGCGGTCCGCCAGTGGCCATCAGAGGGCACTGCGAGATGCCCTTACCGCGCAGGGAAAGGGCACGACGCGGGCAACCCGAGCGGAGATTTTCCAGCGCGGCGACAGCGGTGGCGGGGACGCAGGGCGCTGAGGAGCCGCGGGGAGCACCGCTAGCAGGAGGGGGACTTGCTGAGTGGCCTGGCGGAGGCACGGAGAGACTTTCCTCAGCTGAGGAGTCCGTTGCAGTGTGCCCAGGTGGTTACACCCAGGGGTGCCAGCCCACGAGCCAGATCCGCCGTTACTCCCGAGATCGGCTCGCTATCGCTGCTGTCAGTGTGGAACGCTGTGCTGCTTCAGGAGCATGGGGCTACAGGGTTCATATTGCCCAACTTCACTCCTTGATCTCAAGATCTAAACTCGTGCTTCACAAAAACCCGAAATTTAAATTCTTACATAACCACATGCCTCCAGGCACTGCAGTGATGAAATCCAAAGTAGCACCAAGACTCTTACACTGACACGGGACCTGCAGGGGACTGCCAAAACCCAGGAGATACACAGGCAGCCCTGTGCCATTTTACTGGACAGCTTTGCTACAGCTCATGATCATGCTCGCAGCCATCACATAACTGAACAGTGAGGCCACAAAGACATTTGCATCTTGCTGTCAGTTTCAGCAAAAAACAGAGCATATTAGTTTATGCCATGGCACTTTGTCTGCAGATGACAAGTATGGAAAACCAGATGGGGGAAAGAAGTCCCTCTGAATGCATGTTTTGGGACTCCAAAGACTTGGGTTTAGAGATGGCTGATCCCAAAAGTGCTGCTGGACATGCCTGACTGATGCAAATGGTTGGAGTAGTTTCAGGCATTCCACACTGGTCTCTCCACTCCACTCTCCCCAGCCTGTGTTAAGATACCCAGTCCAGGGAGGCAGAAAGGAATGGGAACCTCAGCCTTTTTCACTGGGCATTGGGGAGCTCTGCATGAGCTCTTTTCCCCTGTTGGTTAGCTAACAACACTGAGGATGGGGGTGGGTACAGCGCAGGCTCCTGTCACCTGGGAGAGCTGGCAATCCACTATAGACAGCATTTTAAACTGCTAGTTAGATCTGTCAGAGCATGTCAGCCAGATCTTAGAGATGCTCATACACATACACAGAGGCATTTCATCACCACAAATCCTGTGTGTTACCACTTGGTGTGTGTGAAAGCAGCCATCACCACATTTCTCTACATTCTCTAACCCAACTGATCCTGCTGACCACTGACTCAGTGCATCATCTAGGTTAGAAGTGGTCTCTGGAGGTCACCTGTTAGGGTCAGTTAAAGCAAGCTCCTCAGGGCCTTGACCAGTTACATTTTTATGACCTCCAAGGCTAGAGGTTACTCCATCTCTCTGGGGAACCTGCTCCAATATTTGACCATTTTCATGGTAAAACATTTGCATTTTAGCACATGCTCTGAAGAGTCAGCACTCCAAACTGAATCTAGGCAAATCAATACACTGTTCCATGGGAGTTTATACAGCTCTGTCAGCTACATGGTCTGTTTCCTCCACTGCTCAGGTATCAGCATTTGACTGATCTGCAGTAACTTTGGTCAGGGACTTAGACCAGCTGGAACTTAACCCTTCCACATAAATACCTTTGTTGTGCCAGTGCAACTTCCTGAACCATTTCAGTGAGAGGTCAGACAAGTAGCTGTGTAGAAGGCAGGAAGGAAACAGAATTGAATGGATAGGAGAAGAGAAGATAGCAAGACCACACATGTAGATTGATTTAAACTATCCTGAAAACATACCTTCAGCACCTCAATTTACCTGGATATTAAAACAAGATCACACTCTTCATCTGCTTCACATGGTTCTGGGGGACAGCTAATTGAGTCAGTGAAAAAACAAGGTTGTCACCTTCAAGACACTCCATGGCTTGGCATCAGCACATGAGAAAAAAAAACAACAACAACAACAACAACAAAAACAACCAAACCAAAAGTCTCCCCAAATACCAAGACAGACAGTAGGCAACAATTCTGACCCTCTGGCACAAGAAAAGCTGCCATGTAATGCTTGCCTGTGCAAGACACCCTGTTTTGCAAGGACCTGCGCAAATTCAAAGAATTAACTCCCTAGGGATTAATGACCCTTCAGCACCTGCCCATACAGACTGTAAGCTCTGCTGTTTTCACCTGTAATGCAAACACACTGCAACACAAAATCCGTTGATCAGAGGGGAACAAACCACACATTTGTGTGTTAGTCACATTTGAGGTTAATGGGAAAGTACTCAGATGTTGTTCCAAGTGGCTCACGGTAAGCTGCAGAACAGAACAGGACACTTCAATCATTAGTTCTCATAAGGAGCTGTAAGATCCTGAGGTGGAAATCACTATATAAGTATTTTGTCCTCGTAAACACAGGTGATTATTTCAGTCCATAATGTATCTTGAAAGGAAATACAAACCTCTGGTTAAGAGTCAGAGCTTGTCTTTACCACATTCTGTGCCTGATCACCTGCAGGACAATCTGTCATGCAATATCCAATAGTAATTAAGGTATATTTATGACAAGGTTGGAAGCCTTGAGGTCATTCCCTGTGCAACTACACGTGCCTTGAATTAGCTATGATAATCATTCTCACATGCTTGCAACACTTCAGGCCTTTAGCAGCAGCCAGTGTCTAATGTTACAACAGCAAGTGACAATGTAGCATGGAAAGAAAAATATTGCAGACTTTGGTCATAAAGTGGTTTGGAAAAAAAGAGATTTTGTAAGGGTTTAACTGCATGGAGTTATACTCAATTCTACATATTCTAGGAAATGGAATTAGTTACACTTCAATCACAAACATACAGGTATCACAAAATCCAGAACTGTCTTATTAATATCTACAAGGAATCATCAAATAAGCTTTATTTTTGGCATGCAAATGCTTGCACTGTAAAATGTTTTTTCCAAACTCTAAAAATTATGGGAAAAAAAACATTGAACATTTCAATTCTGGAGTGCTAAAACCCTCTCAGTAAAGATGGCCTATGTTTACATTATATGACAAGTTTATCAGAAGCCATGTTCATCTTCCTCTGGTGCAACAACAGTGAGTCTTGGACTCCTGTAGTACCTTTCCACAACAAAGATTAAGGCTGCAACTAAAACATTTTCATCAGGAAGGTGATTACAAGTTCAGGACTTGACTAAATGTACTGGAACTAGAAAGCCAGAAGCCATACCCAGTGAAGCATTTGCCCTCAGAGTTCAGAGGGACACAGAGAGTTGTGTGTAGAACATACACACAACTTTTCTCAAAGAAATCTTCCTAATCAGGAGTATCCCTTCTGGGATATCAGTCTGCAGTTCTGAAAGCTGTGGAAACCATCCCATCAGCTTGCTACACCCCTCAGCTGGCAGACTGAAACAAAGATCTTGAAGATAAAGCAGCAGGCTGAACACCACGTTTCCCTCTATTATGTCACTGTATTTGTCCCCAGTTACAGCTATGTATCTACCTTTCAGTGAACTAGTTCACATTTACCTTAAATCCCACCTAATATTTAGGATGATTTGGGAGTAGTTTAACAAACATTGCAGTCCTCAGCATTCCTTTTGGAGCAGTGAACACCTCACAGAACCTTTACAGTGAGATAAATCCCCTAAGCTGCCACAGCTCATTTATAGAGTGGTGACGCAGGCACCACTTTGCTACACTGAATGAAAGAGAGCTCAGAACTGTTCTGTGGCAGAAAGGACAGGCAATAAACTCCTCACATCCACACTACACAGCACCTGACCGGTGGTCACTTCTAAACTACACATGGTATCCCTGTAGCCCTAAGGCATCAATTGAGGAGTGCTATTTCAAACACCCAGAGCTGAAGAAATGACGTCTGTGCTGCAGCCCAGAAGGGCAATGTACAGCATGAAGCTAAAGGAAATATGCTACCCTCAGAACTATGCCCAAGCACTGTCTTGGAGATTGCTGGTTGATATGGCCAAGACTGTTTCCAGTCTGTTTCAGAGCAGGGTGGAAAATGAGCAGTTCAATGACTGAGCTTGCTATCTATTCCCTTTGATTTAACAGCACAGGCATAGCCAAGGAATGTCGGCTTGTGGCACCTGGAACTTGCTGACCAACAGCAGGAAAAAGGCAGAAAAAACCCAGGGAGGATGGGAGGATCTGAGATTACCCTGGATAGTTTAAGCTTTGAAGAGTTTAATTCTTTGAAAGTCTCAGAGTGAAATCCTTATCTGTGCTGTGAAAGCCACTCTTGGCTTTGCATTCAGCTCTTATGCAATGACAGCAAATTACTTTGGTTTATCTTCCTTGATGTCCTCGAGGTTAGTGACACATCATCATTAGGTTACGTTACTATTTTAGTTCAATTGCCTTACCACATGCTTAAATGCTGTAACAGAACTTGTCCTTCTTTCTACCATGTGCTACTAGAAACTGTCATTTCTCCTACAATTGGAATTCAAACGCTTCTTGGCAGGAATTGCATCATTCGTATGTGGAAACACCCACTTTAGAGCAGTGTCAAAATAACATTTTACTTAAAAATCCCAACAACCTGATAATATCTGGATCCTAAACATTTCAGTTCTATGCTTTAAGACTGAGATTGCTCCTGTATTTTATGGCTTTTGCAGTACTGTTACCTATGCAAAGCAAATATTTAGTTTTGCAAACAAAACCAGATAAATGCTCTGAGTTGGCCTCACTCAGAGCATCTATTCCCTATTCCTTTATTCCCTAGCATGAGAAGATACAAGATGGACTATTTAAAAAGAGCTAAACCTATACCAAAGGAAGATGTGACGCCATCAGAATTAAAATGACTCCTTTAACATTGCAGCCAACAGGATCAAGTTACAAAACACTTTGATAAAATCAGATCAAATATAATCAAGTGAAGAAGAGTTGGAAATCTGTGGCACTAAAGATGCGGGCAGCGGAACAAGAGTTCCATAATTGGAAATAATAAAGATACTTGGTTCACAGGCTAATTATGACCTTCTTTTGTTTTCCCATGAAATCCTGTTGATATAATATCCAGGTCCCTTGTGGATATCCGCTGCTTCCCAATAAGAAGAATGAGTGTTGTTAGTTTCACTTCAGCACCTCACCGGGTCACCAGAGTGTCTACTATATCTGGAAAGCCTGCCGGAAGCAGCGTCAAAGAACAACCTTATCAGCAGAAGATCTGAACGGATGAGGAGCACGGACACATGAGATCACATTTTGTGGTAATTTAAACAAATTTCAAAGACCGTTGCAATAAGGAAGCACAGAGTAAGAGCAAAAGTTCAGCTAACTACTTACAAACCTGCAGAGAAATAGTCACAACTGATCAGATCAAGCACACCTTTTCCCTCCTCTCTGCTATCAGCCACAGGCTTCTGACACTACCTGACACCAACCACTGAAAGAAAATTGTAAGGGCCAAGTCAGGGTTTAGTGCTGCCTCCAGGCCACATTGCCCAAGGCCCCAGAAATTTACAAAAATCAGGACTCCCACAGCCATAGGGGATATTTTTTGTCCTCACTAGCTGTTTCTTCTGTTTATTTTTCTGTAATTCAGCTAAAAAAGAAAAAAAATAATCCAACATACCTCCTAGTAGCTACAAAATCATGCAACGAGGTTTTCCACAAGTAACCTGTGATGGTTTGGGAGTTCCCCACCCCCCCACACTTTGTAAAATCACCCAGACTAGACTCAGGTGGCTGGAAGTTAAGAAATTAAGCTCTATTTACAGCTTAGCACAATGTACAAGCAGAGATATACACAACAGACAGGAATAGTTACAGAAATAGACAAGTTAAAGGTAATACAGAAACACAATCCCCCTCCCAGAAATCAGAGTCCCCAGGAGGGGCTCCCAACCACCCTTCCACCTTCTTCCCACCCCTCTACCTTACTCCAGGGTCTGCCTTATGTGCAAGGTGAGTTTGGAGGATGGGCCAGGGGGTTAGAAGAAGAGTGGTTAGTTAGGTTATTCAGCAGAGAGGAGAAGACACACTGGCTCCCAGAGAGAGACCAAGAGACTCTGTGAGAGTGTCTTATCTATGTTTGTGTTCTTGTTTTTATACATCTCAGCAAGCCTATGAGTGAAGTAGACATCACCAGTGTTTGCTTTCTCACAGCCTATAATATAATTTTCTCCATTAAAATATTCCAATGAGCCTCAAACCAGCACATAACCACAATATGCAATGAGCAGCCTCTTCAAGTTTGGTTCTATCCCGCACTTTCCCCAAGTTTCATTTGATGCACCTCATTCTTCTGTTGAAAGAAACACACACACCTCCACAACTTGTGTTTTTGTAAGTCCTAGTTAATTTAGTTAAACTGTTTCTCACTCAGAAGCTGTTCCACACCTTGGAGCACCTCTTTACTTTTCTGTGCCTCTTACAGTGCTTTATGTCCATCTGAAGGTAAGATCAGAACTGTACGCAGCATTCAAAGCACTGGCACACTGTGGATTTACCCCGTGCCATAATGATGCTCTCTTTTTTGTTCTCTCTGTCTTCTTTCTTACCTCTGAACATGTGATTTGCACATTTACCAAGCCTTGAGCGGAGATTACCATGGAACTATTATTACTCCAAGATCTTGTTCTGAATTGATAATCAACTTCTAGCCTCTTCCTTTACATTTGAATTTAGGATTGTTTCTCTCCCATTTAAAACACTTTGCATCTATGCACATTAAAATGCATCATCCACTTATTTTGCATTGTAACACTTTACTAAGTCCCTCTCAGATCACAGGTTCCAATTCACATATTGACTCCTTCCACCCAGAAAACATTCTTGTTGTTTTACAGTGATCTGTCTTTAACCCAGTGTCATCTATCTACGTAAAGACTTCTCCTCTTACTCCATAGTTCCTTCAGAAGATTGTGCTGAATTTGTTGAATTCTTTTCAGAAACCCAAGTAAACAACATAAGCTGAATCTCTCCTTGCCACATGCTTTGCCAACCCCTCATGGGACTCCAAACAACGTGTCAGGCTAGGACTTCTCTTTAGAAGAGCTCTGTTAGCAATGCTAGTAGACCATTTTCTCCCTACTCCCACTAGCTCACCTTTTAAAATATTTTTCATTCATCTGTTACAAATAGCCTCATTGCTCAGCAGCTCTCCAGACCTTTTCTAGCCATGTTTCTTTTTTAATTGACATGTTAACTGCCTTCCCATTCTCTGGTATCATAGCGCTTCTAAATGCTATGTCACACAACACCATTAGTAAGCAGCTCAGCTATTTAAATCCTGATCTCTTAGAACTCTTGGATGACTATCATGCAGCCCAACTGTTCAGTGCTTTTTATTTTAGCTATTTGTTTCATAACCTTTTTTTTGCAGATGCCAGCTTGAGACATACCCTCTGCTCTATCTTCCACAAAATTGAGTATAAGCTCAGGAATCTTTTTAAGTTCCTCTATGGTGAGCACAGAACAAAATACTAATTTAATTTTTTCTAGAACCTTATTTCCTCTGAACAATCCATTTATTTTTGACTGCTCACTGGCAGTGACAACTTTTTTTGGCAGGCTTCCTGTTCTATTTTGACTGAAAGCAGGAGAGTCAGATTTACTGGCAAAGTAAAAACAAAACAAAGGACAAGAGAGTCAGCAGCACAAGTATTCAAGGATGCAGGTGCCTTGTCACCTGCCACACTGAAGTCAAGGTTTCATAGAACAGCTCTTGTAGTACAAAGGAACTTAGAAGAAAAAAAGGTGGGGAGAGGGTAACATTTCTTCTTTTCACCTAATTCCAATTGAATATAAAGTACTTCTTTGAATATTAAGTACTTATTTGAATATGAAGTACTTTTTTATGTTAAGTCAAATTATATCACTTTGCTTTTTTTTTAACATTGCAGGTCAATCTTTCCAGCTAAGAGCTGATAATGGAGATGTGCAGGTGGAGAGCTGATGCTAGGGAAGCCTAGCTAAGGGACAGCAAAAGCTACAAGCTGTTCTGTGTGAACTTATCTGGGATTCAACACTACAGACTGCTAGGGAAGCTCTGACTTCTTCTCTTGACACAGCACTGAAGGAGGTTAAGGGAGCCCGTGCAGCCTCCTCTGCCCACCATCGGGACTCACCATCCAGGAGCCACGAACAGAACTCTGGCTCTACACCTTTCTCCAAGCCAGGATAGGGCATGGGGCCAGCAGCCCTGGCTGTGAGGACACTCCTAGGGCAGCAGCCGGGCGAAGCAGGGGGAATCACAGCCGCCTCTCCTCTGGAACCTTCCTCCACACGCGCCGCCCGCCTTCCCGCGCCCGGCACGGGAAGAAAGCCGCCGCCGTTGGCCATATATGGGCACGGCCGGAAGCGCTTGCGTCACGGCGCTGGCTCGCGGTGTCTCCGCGGGGAGCGCGACGTCACGTCCCTGACGCGCCCGCCGCCCTGGCAACCAAACAGTAAACACGGCGGCGGGGCGGGGCGGCGGCGCGCAGGCGCGACGGGGCCGGGAGACCTGCCGCCCGCCTGAGGGGAGCGTAGTTGAGCCTGCGGCGGGGTGGGTATGGAAGCTGCGTGCCGGGGCTCGGGAGCGTTTCCGAGGCTCCTGATCGGCGCGGATGGTGCCGGGCAAGGCCCGCCTCAGCCCTTCTCGGGGCTTCTCCGCGCCGCGCCTGCCGTGCACCCAGCTCCGTGAGAGAGCCCCGCCGGGTCGCGCTGGGCTGGCCCAACGCTGAGATCCTCCGCGGTGATTTCAGGTATCGGCAATGCTGCCGCCGCAGACCTATGCGCCCCGCGGGATAGAGGGGACGGCCAGCCGCGGCCCGGGGGCAGGAGCGATGGAGACGAGCGGCGACGGGCGTGCACAGCTTCTGCTAGCATCGAAGCCCGGAGCCGCAGCTCCCTACTGTCTTTGGGACTGCTTTGCTCTGCAGCCCTTTATTCTACTATAAACATGTTTAAAGGTTTTCCTGTGATTTTGCAGCTCTACTTTTTTGGTAGTTCATAATAACAAATCCATTATTCCTTGCACTGTGTTATAGTTTCGTTTCTTAGAATTAATTACACTACTACAATGGGATCAGGAGCACAGCAGGCATCCCGAATAATGTAAGTGTTACCTGCTTGTCTTATCTCATTCCATTGTTTTTTTAAACAGAGCTTTGTACTGGTATCAGTGTGATGTATCAGATACTGCTTATAATTGAAGCACTTGCATGTAATCCATTCCAAGCAGGGATCACTGTGTTATTCCTTCTCGTGGCTCTGTTGAAGGTAGTGGCAAGATTCCCACTTACTTAGGTGAGATTTCACTACAGGATTTTCAAATGCTAAGAAGCTGATAAATCATATTCATGACACACCCTAAATTTTATGTAGCACATCCTGAATTCTGGATCATCCCTGGCTGAAGGCAATGAGTAGGGCTAGAGCCTGGGGTTAAATGTAACAACCGTATCTCATGTAGTGTCACTCCTGAGTTTGACATCGTTGTGTAACAAAGGTCAGGCTCTTGAGCAACCTGATCTAGTGGAGGCTGTCTCTGCTTACTGCAAGTGAGTTGGACCAGGTGACCTTTGGAGGTCCCTTCCAACCCAAACCATTCTATGAAGTGCACTTGCTGCCACTGCTGTTTGAAAGAAAAGCCTCAGGCAGCAGGACTGCTATCTCTATGGATTCAGCTCTAGATTTTGCTTTAATCTGTCCGGTGATCATGGGAGATGGTGAGGCCAGGATCACTCCACATACTTTGAGGGGACTGTGTGGTATTTTGGGATTCTCTAGATCCCTGCTTTTTGCCAAAAGCATGTGTGGGCTCTCTGAGACCTCTGAATTCTCTAGCTCTGAACCTGATGGTCTTTCAGCAGAAGGCACATTGTGATTCCAGATTTACTGACTTCACAGTGTTACTTGTCATGTAAGCCTCACTCTCTTGCAGCTACACCTACGTGACTGCTTCAGGGGTCAGTGCTACTGTGCATTTGCTGCGCCTGGGTGTTGGCCTTGTAAACTTGGTGGTGTGAAAGTAGCTGCTTCTCAGTGGGTGGTATCTCAGAAGCAACTGGGGTCATTCTTTGTCAGTTGTCAGCACTGCCTCCAGCTTAATGTTGAAAGACGGGAAGCTGTACGTGTAATATTTGCTTTGCACAGGGCTGGCCTTGTTGAGTAAGCCATGAAGCTACAGTACACACTATTGAAATACATCCTGTGCGTGGTCTGATTAGGGAAGGGGTAAGAAAGCAGAGCCTACTGCAGTGACCAGGAAATGCAGTTACACAAATCCAGCACTAAACACCAGCCTGCAGAGATTTGCTGAGAGCATGATGTCAAGCTGGCCTTCAGCTGGCACGTGCCAGTACAGGTGGCATCTTTGCCTCCACCTTGAGAAAGGAGTTCTTAAAGATTAAGTGACAGGACAAGAGACCATCAGGAAGGTCTCAATGTTCTTGTAGAACTCTTCATGTGTGGGCATTAGGGAGAGAGCACAACAGTGGTCTGCACACAAGGGCAGCCTGCCCCAACTGCTGTTCTTCCAGAGGCATTCATTTTAGCACACAAGCAGCAGGAACAACAGTGGGTAGCAGCCTCTCTAACTTGGGCAGAAGAGGCCATGTTACACCAGCTCCAGGGAGAGAACACATTCCCAAAGTATGCAGGCTGTTTGCTGTAACTCATTCATTCAAGGACCAAGGTAGCTTTGATAGAAATTATGATGGGAGCAAGGGAAGGCTAGCATCATCCCAAAGTGAAAAGTCCTCCTCTTATGGCCAAAAGAAGATATTACTACCCTAGCTTCACAGAGAGGTGCCAGACCAAGTTTAGGGGCATCCCCAGCAAGGGTACATTCACTCAGACAAGAGGAAGTTGGGCCATTCAGCACATGCAATCAATGAGTGGGACACAGCCCAGAGACGGCCTCTCTGATTCAGAGGCATGAACCTGCCTGCCCTTTTTACCTCCTTTCCAGTGAGGCCTCCAGCTTGTCATGAAAAGGCCAGAGCAGGTGACACAGGAGGGGACCAGACCTAGATCAGATGAAGGCTGAGTGGCCTTGCTGTCCCCTGGGGTGAGTAAGAAAGGCTGTAGCCACAGCTAGCCTTGATTAACACCAGGGCAAGGAGAGCTCTGACCTTAATAGTATTCCCACCCCTCTGCACCCTATGCCTCAGGCACCCAGCACACATCTGCATTTTATAAAGCCAACTCTAAATTAGAGACTAGGGAACCCCTTTTGGGTTACACAGAAGGAATGCAAAAGGTAACACAAGGACAGCTCCAGCAGTCAACTTAAATGCTTTTATTGACAATGTCTCTGAACAATAATAAGCAAACAATGCTTAAGTTTCATCCAAATTCACTTTCCACATGTCAAAAAAGACCTCAAGGTAGAAAAAAATAAAATAAAAATATAAATATCTGAGAATCCATCTTAATAAATAAATTAAAAACACAATAAAAACGTTTTCATGGAAAACTTATGTCAGAACATTCAGACCACCTCGACAATGCATGATCAGTAAAGTTACAATGAACATCAATGTAGAACTACAGTACATGGATATAGCTATTTATCTATCTACTAGAAAATAAAATAGAGTCTCTTTCCCCCCACGTAAGATGGGTCATTGCTAAGTCATCAGAACACGATATTGCCAGGAACACAGTAGTTATTGTTAATCAGCTGCACTAGATACGAGTTGGAGATACCCAGCACCAGGTTAAATTCCAATCATTTAAAACCAAGAGATTAATTAGTTAATGCTAGTGATACTAAGGAGGGGAGGGAGTCACCTACCCAGCCATGTGGGACATGCTACAGACTACCAGCTCTCATGGATGGGCCGTTGGGGACGAGACAAACTCCATGCGATTTGCTACATCTCTGGAAGAGGTATGAGGCCTCACTGCAGGGCACTCTGCCAGGCCCCAGGGCACCAGGCCAGACAGGGGGGGGTGGCGGTGGTGGGGCACTCCCCAGGGCTGGGGAGCCCCATGGGGCACAGCGGCAAGTCCGTGGGGGTGCACGGGCAGGGGAGGGGGCCCGGCAAGTCAGTCAGTGCTGCAGCCCCTCACAAGGCCAGGAGGGTAGGGGAGCTGAGGGAGTCGGACGAGGGCTCATTGCTGCTGCTGCCCTTCCGGTGTGCGGCAGCGCAGCTGGGGAAGGCGTCCGCCTCTGGGTAGGTGAAGACGAAGGTGGAGGTGTAGGTGCTGGGGCACGGGGTGCAGGTCACCACAGGGGTGCAGAGGGGCTCCAACTCACTGCTGGTCCCAGCACCCAGCGACTCCCAGTCCGACGCATAGAAGGAGGAGGTCCCAGGCAGGTCCATGTCAGGCACGGAGCGGGAGGCCTCCCGTGGCCCCGTGGGGAAAAGCAGCTCGTCGAAGGGCTCGGCCTTGAGCTCCAGCCCGCCACCACTGGTCTCCTTGGGCTGCACGGCCGACGGCGCTTCAGACATCAGCGGCAGAGCAAATGCAGCCTCCTCGGTCACGGGTGGGCTGGGAGTGCCGAGGTCCAGCACGCTGGCAGCTGCCAGCTCCTCGGAGAAGCGCAGCTCCTCTGGCATCTTGCAGGCAGGTCGGTGGGCTGCCAGGATGAACTCCAGCTTCTCTTTCTCCTTCAGCAGGTTAGCTATCTCTGCCTGCAGCGCAGACTTCTCCTCCTCCAGCTGATCAGTTTCCTATAGAGAAAACAGAGCTGTCAGACAGGACCAGCATCACCCCCGGCTAGAGTCCTTCCCCCTCTTGCCACCCTCACATCCCCACACACTCGCCTCCCGGGCAGCACTTACCGCCTGCAGCGTGTCCGTAAGCTCCCGCCGCCGGTTGCGGCACTTGGCTGCTGCCATCTTGTTCCTTTCCCGGCGGATTCTTCTCTTCTCCTCCTCCTCTGGGGACAGCTGCGGGCAGAGAGAGGCCACTCAGTACCGCTGCCAGCCTGGTGTCACCCGCTCAGGGCAGCCTGCCGGCCACGCCTTCCCATTCACCCCCGCATACTCCCCAATAACCCTGGTCCCTTCTCACCTGCTCGACTTTGCCCCTGCGGCCGATGCTCTGCCCGCGGCCGCTCGGCGCCTTCAGCACTGCAGGGCGGGAGTAGGCGGCGGGGGCAGGCGCTGACACGCCATAGGGGTGCCCGCGGCTCTGGGAGGGGGCCACCGAGGAGATAAGGGTGGGCTGCACCAGCCACTGCAGGTCGGGACTAGTGGAGATGGCCGTCACTGTGGGCACGAAGCTGGCACTGGAGACGGCCAGGTCAGCGCAGAAGTCCTGGGGGACAGAAGAATTGGGGGGGCTGCTGTCAGCGGGGCGCCCGGACCGCTCCCCGCCGCCCCCGGGGCCGAGCCGGCCGCGGCGCCGCGCTGCCAGCGCCGGCTCCACACGAGAGCGGCCTGTTATAAATATCTCTGACGTCCGCGCTGACGCAGACGCTGCTCCGGAGTCTCCTCAATGAACTCGCGTTTTATCAATGAAGCCGCTTTACACACCCGCNCTCATTCCCCGGCCCAGGGGCAACTCATCGCGGCCTGCCCTCCTCCACGGGCATCGCTGGGACCCGCGCCTCCAGCGCCCGTCCCACGGTCCCGTCCTGTCCCCTTCCGTGTGTTCCCACCCCACAGCGAGGGCGCAGCCGGCATGCTTGGCACCTCACCTGTGGATTGACAGGCGAGCCCATGCTGGAGAAGGAGTCTGCCGGGGAGGGGTAGTAGGTGAGGCTGTCCCCGGCCGGGGAAGCGCTGCTGCAGCGAGAGGAAGGTGCCTCGTACTCTCCGGCGAAGCCCTGGTACATCATGTCGGCTCAGTGTGCGCAAGTTGGCAGTGCGAAATGATGCGGTGGTAGCGGAGCGCCGTTGGAAAGCAGGCGAGGAGGGGGCCGATTGCGTGCGTCCCTCTGTCCGATCCTGTTCGGGTCGGGTCGCGTCGCTCCGCTCTGCCGCCGGGGCTACCTCTGCCGCTGGAGTACCGCGCGGCGCCTCCCTTTTATACCCTCCCGCCGACGTCACCGGGGACACGGCACCCGCGCCCACGGGGGAACAGCCCGCCCCGCGCCCGCCCCTTGCGATCCCCGGGGCCGCCCTGCGCGCCGCCCTCCACCGCCTCCCGCGGAAGAGAGATGCGGCGAAGGGTGAGAAGCGGGCGCCAGGGTGGGGGAAGCGCCACGGGCAGCAAAGCGGGGAGCGGCGGCGGGGTTCCCCCCCCCGTGCGGAGTGGTACGGCCGGGCTCGGGAACCCACTGACGCAGATATCCTTATATGGGATACATCCTGTGCGAGGGGGCGTGACTGACGGGAAGCGCTCCAGGCTGCAGCCAAGTGCGGCGGGCGGCGCGGACGGGGCGCGACGGGACGGGACAGAACGCGGCGTCTCCCTCCCTCCCATCCCCCTTCGCCCCCCCAAAACGCTTTGCCCTGCTGAGGCCCTGGTGCATCAACGTTGCCCTCACAGGCGGTGTCCCGCCGCAGGTGAACCCCTCCCCAGGGTCCGAAGAGGCCCTTGTGTAACTCACCCGCCAAGAAGGTTCTCCAAGGGGGGCGGCAAAGCAGGGCCGGAGGCTGGGTCCCGCAGCGGGCGACCAGCAGGCATGCACTTCGCATTCACAGGTCAAACCTCCTCGCCAGCACAGAGCGGAGTCTGCCTGTATCTAAGCACGGGATACGGAAAGCCTGACATACCGCCCAGCCCTACAACGAAGAATGCGTTATATGGCACCCTTTAGTTGTCTATTACATGTGCAGAGTAATGGTCGAGAGGGAGGGTGATGGCAGAAAGAGCCGGGAAGCCCTCCCTGGGAAGCGTGACGGGGTGCAGCCCCCCATGAAGTTTGGGAGCACTTGGGAGCAGTGCCCGGGGATGCTGGGACACCCGCCAAGAGCACGGGAAAGGGGCCACCGGGAAACCACGGGCGACGAGTGAGGGGCGAGGTTTGTCCTTTCCTCTAGTTTGGGTTTTGTTTTGATCCTTGTTGCAGCAAAGCCCGGAGACACCCACCCACGACGGGGATGTCAGGCAGCCCTGGCTCAGGTCAGGCTGAGCTGGGAGCCAGACCGCAGACTCGCCTTGCACGGGAGCCAAGAGATCGCGGCTATAGATAGTAACAGGGAAGCTGCAGCAGAGAGCCTGTTTACAGCAACAAACAGAGCCTGCAGCGCAGTCTCCAAGCAGGAGCGTCACCCAGCCAGACTGGGATCCTGCTGGCAGCTTCTCCCGCTGTTTGAGCTCATGGGCTAAATGCAGTGCCTGATGCTGCTGCTGCTGCTGCTGCTGTTGCTGTTGCTGTGCGAGCAACCTCCGTTCTTAGAGATCTGGGCCACGGGGGCGGGAGAACTGGGCCAGCTGCTATTTCTGAGCTGCCCGTCAGAGCAGAGGGGACAGCCAAGGACTGCTGAAGCTCACGGCCTGCACCGCTCCCTGGGAGGGACCTGCGGCGACCAGCGCTGCCTCTCACTAGCTCAGCGCCGGTCCGTGCGCTTGCCCTTCTCAGGGCAGGCGTCAGCCATCCCAGGTCCCTGTGCTGCCGGGAGCTTGTCGTCCTGGACAGCAATGCCCCTTGTCAGCTGCCGAAGCAGCGGTGCGAGCATGGTTTCCTCCGCAGCCCCAGGCTGTCGGGAGGAGGTCTCTCCTCAGCATAGGAGGGACGTGCCAGCAAATTAGCAAAGCCACAACCCTGCTGTCACTGCCAAACCTCTGAGACTATGTCCCCAGCAGAGCCTGGGCTGACATGCTGGTGCCCGTCACACGTGAGAGTCCCCAGGTACCCAGCATTTGCCAGGCACATTTCAGAAAATCCCTGCTTAGCCCTGTTGCTGTCTAGAAACTGCCAGAGGGGTTCCTCTAGCCAAACTACACCCCCAAACGAAATGTCTGGAAATCAGGGAGGAGGACCTGCTTCACCAAAAAACAAAATATTTTTGTGGCACCCATACAAACTGTCTGTTGCCATCTCCGTTGGAGACCAAGCGCCTTCTGTTTGTACCAAACGGAAAGTGCACGGACGCTGCACATTTCTAACATGTGGAGGCAAGGAAACAGAGAAAGTGAAAACACATGACGTAGGTTTGTTGCTTGCCCCAAACGTGGGGTGCACACAGTTTTACCACAGCACAGTGAGGGAAAAAAAAAAAGAAAAGAAAAGAAAAAGAAAAAAAGGAAGCAAGCAGTACCGCAGGGACAAAACAGAATCAGAGCACAAACCCTCTTGCCCTGATGATGGGGTTGCCCTCGCTGGCATGCTGCCAGGGCTTGATGAAGGCTTCTCACCAGCCTCACTAGCCAGGAACAGGCTGAGGCATTCAGCCCTAGCCCTTCCAAAACAGCATGATCTGAGGAATGGAACACAAGTTCATCAAGCACTACAACATTATTAAACCTGTACGACTGGGGCCAGCAGGATTTTGCTGGGTTCCAGTGGTGCTTGGCTGGGCCTCAGCTCTGGAGATGCACCACAGTCAAGACTGGGATTCTCCCCAGCCCAGGAGTATAGGTTCTCCATCCTAGCATGACCCTTTCCCCCTGCTCCAGACAAGCCCATGGCATGGATATGCCCTGTGCTGGTGAGGAGGATGTGGCTGCTGACTACCACCGGCATAGAAATGGCTCCTCTCAGATGCCTGGCCAGATGGAAGAGGCCATAGTCACTGTACTGCTTGGGCACCACAATGGTACTGGCAGGGCAGAATGAGAGCACTCATCCAATAAGATCTTGTTTAGGACACTATCTGCTTGGCTCCACCTTTCTTCCCACCAAGCAGAGAGGTGGGAAAGCTTACGAAGGAGCAGTGTACTTCCTAGCCCCAGAGAGCAACATGGGAACTTGGCTCTGCTTTCACACCCCACCTTCAGCTGAGATTGTTGCTGAGCCTGGCTTGAAAAATGACAACAGAGAAGTGCCTGCCTGAGGTATGTAGGTTGGTGCAACCCGCACAGCCAAAACTTGCTTCAGGGGCAGGAGGTGGTTGTGCCTCAATTTGGCTGCTCACCAGGAACAAGTTCATGCCAGCAATGAAGCTCTTTGGCAGCCATGTGACAGCTCCGACCCACCCTGTCAGCAGCACCAACCACTGTGCTTCCACGTTCAATCTCCAGGCACACACTGTGATGGATGTTTGCCTCCAACTAGCCAGGGGTGCTGGGGTGGGGGGAAAGGAGACTTGGGGGTCAGAATCCAGCAAGGGATGGCACACAGGGGACAATGCTGTGGGCGCACACACACACACACAAAATGTTCATTACTGTAAAATACACCTATGCACTGAGAAGCTATCACTGCCTGGCCAAGCGCCCTGCCCATAGTATCAGAGAATCCACAAAATAGCCTAACACCTGTTGTGGTACAGACTTCAGAGGCAGGCTTCAGGGATATTAGTACAATTCCCCTTGCACATACCTCTGCACCCACTATTTCCAGTGTCCCCTGCTGCACAAACTCCCAGGGAAGCAAGGCACCCTGTCTATCCACCTGGCCCCAGGGAGCCTGCTGAAGGTGGTCAGGGCTCAGGAGCAAATGAGATAGAAAAGCAGGAAAGGGAGCTGATAAATCAGTGGTAAAGGCCTGCATCCTCCATTGGTGCGTCTGGGAGCAGGGGGTGGAAGAAGGGTCCTTAGCACATCATTCAGGGCAGCCTGAGCTACCCACAAGACACACCGTTGCTACTGCCAGCCTGGGAGCCTCCAGGAGGGCAGGGTTCCCATCTCTGGTGATCTTTAAAATGCAGTCCATATCTAAAGTAAAGTATAAATAGTAATTAATAATCACAGCAGCTGGCTGTTTGACAGGGACATCCTAAAGAACAAACACTGTGAGCAGAGACATCCTGGCATCTTGTGGTCGCACAGCCACATGCCATGCGACGATAATTACTGCGGATGGCACCATCCAACCCTCCCACTCATTCTCACTACTCTAATGCTGCTTTCACCTGAACCATGGTGGGTGCTAGCTTGCCATTGCTGGACCTTGCTCTGCACACAGATGAAACCATACACAACTCACAGCCAGCAGGTTCCAAAGGCAGCTTCGCCCAGCACAGCACCTCCCCCTCACCCCATTGCCCCAGGGCCAGGCTGGCAGACATCCTTCCACAAGCAAGGGTTCATAACCCAGAGCAATTCAAGTACAAAGTTCTCCAGTCAGAGTGCCTGCTGCTGCTGGCGCCATCCCTTCGTGCACTGTGGCAGTGCGACAAAACCAGAGCACCACAGCCAAGTTGTCCTCTTATCTGCCACTTGTCTCCAATGCCATAGGCCTGTCCCAAGGCGTTGTACGTGCCCGCAGTTATAATCCCAGGGCAGAAGAGGAAAACAGCTGAACCAAAACAACCTGCACACTTGTGGAACTGCTCAATATTTAGAAGCGAAGTTTCGGAAACGAAAGGCATTAAGCTTGCAATTGGTGGGATGCAGCACATGCAAAACCCAGTGACAAACAGGCTGATCCAGGTCTTTTCTGATAATCACATGATCCAAACAAGTTAAGCACTGATGCTCTTTCCTTGCTGGAACCGTGCAAGGAACCTGCAATAAACCCCCACACGACTGAGAGAAAACTTGGGCTTCTCATTGTGTCCAAGAGCTTTCTGGAAGTGGTGGATAGGCAGTTCCATTGCTTAAGCTCCCTCTTCCCCCATAGTGCTGGACACCTGTAGTGATGTTTATGCTGTAGGCTGAGGTCTGGGTAAAAGGGCTGAAGTCTGAGTAAAGGGATTCTGCTCCTCCCTCAGTGTGGTGACTCTTGAAGAAAATGGGCCAAGGGTAGCAAATGAGGAAGTGCTGAGATGAAGGAGGAAAAAGCTGCTGTGCTTAGTTAAGGAGATTTTCTTGTAAGGAAACAAAGCAGCCAAAGTGAAGAGATAGGATGTTGAATCTTGTTTGGCTCAGGACAGAAAGGAACCCTCTAATTGTTCTGACTGTGAAATTGCTCTAGGGCACTCAGGACCCAGAATCACAAATTGAAGATAGGCCAGGAGGGAGTGGGACAGCCTGCAATTTTGCCAAGAGAAACAGCCCTGCTTCACTGAACACAGTCCCCAGATTACCTTCCTCCTATGCCATTTGGTGTCAGAGATCAGGACAGTGGGCAGGCTGCCCCAGAGGACAACCATTAACACAAGCAAGATCTCTTTGAGTTCTCAGCTCTCACAGTGATTGGGTTGTTGCAGGGATGCACAAAGACTCAGCCCCCTTTCTCCTGGAGAGAGTCACGTTCAGTTCCTGCTACTGAAGGGAAATGATGAGATTTGAAAGCAAGCTGTTTGCTCCCTGCTCTGGCTGAGCTGTACCTCAGGCTGGACAGTCAGGCTGCACACCAGATAGAGCTAAAGGAAGCCATTTCTGCCCTAGGAATAAACATTGGGAATACCCTGGGAAACTAAGGTTCCTTAAATGGTATTTAAGAAACGTAACAAATAAGAAATTCAGCATTGTTAAATGGTTAACAGTGCCATGAATATACATACATGTAAATAGTACAGAACACTGCCAGCTCAGCCTTGAGGCTTTGATCCTCCCCAAGGACCCAGATCTGCCAAGAAATTTGGTTTGGCTTGGGGGGGGGGGGGGAATCTGCTGGGAGGGTGAAACATCTTTTGTGTTAACTCATCCTTAAGTATCTGCGCAACTGGAACAAAAGCTAAGCATATGCTGGTGCAGAGTCTTGGGAAGAGTATGAGATTTGCAGATCATATGGGGTGCTTTGCTTCATCTCTGCATGGTAGTGGGCTCAACAGCCTGCAGCATGTTCCAAGTTACCCCAGTCCATACCAGCACCTGAAGAGATCAGCCATTTCCTGTCCCATGGAGCTCACTTAGAAAACATGCAGACAGTAAATAGGCCAGAGAGTAGGGGCCTGTGAACTGAAAGTACCTGACGCCACAGAAGCAGCACGGAGATTGACTGGTGATTGTACGTGGAAGGCCTGTCCTCTGCAGTCCCCTCCGGAGAACGTGGCTGCTGGAGTAGGGACAAGTTAACCTGCCTTTTTCCTGTTTGCTTTACGATCTCAATAGATAGCGCTCGGCGGGCTGTAAAACTAGCTCCTCTTGCCTACGTGAGATACCCCTCAGCTGTGCGGGCCTCCCCAAGCACCGAGCCTGCCAGCGAGGGTGTGGACAGGCACTGGGGTGGAGAACAGGCGCCCTGTGCTCCAGCACAAAGCCCCAGTCATCCGGCAGGGAGAGCTGCCCACGCCCCGTTCCCGTAACAGGGATTCCCTCTGCTCTTCCTCGGGCCATTCCCGTAACAGGGATTCCCTCTGGCCTTCCTCAGGCAAACCCTTTAGCTCCGGGGGGACTGGAGATAGCCCGGCCCTAGCGCGCAGGCAGGGGAGAAAGATGTTCACTTGGGCTCAGGCAGGTGAAACAATGACCAGAGAACAGGAACGGTGCGCGCAACGCTGACGCCACAGCACATGCGGCCCTCTGAGGCCTACCGCCTCCGTCCTCTCCAGGCGTGGGGCTGACCAGGACCCCTTGCAGGTCCCCAGAGTTCGTCCAGCCCACCTGCACTGGCCAGTGGAGCTTTGGCGTGCTTCTTGAGGCCTGTATTTCGAGTCCTCACCCCAACGCCCTGCGCAAAGCTCCTGCCGGGCCCTGCTCGCCCGCTTCAGGTCTGGGGGGCATAGCAGCAAGGAGACCGGGGCGCTGGCGGCCACCCGGGAACGTATCGCCCCTCGGTTGGGTGCTTCGTGGAGCTGCCGCAGGCCATGCCAGAGATGCGGGCGCCCCCATGCCCCAGCACCCCTGGCGCTGGTCGCTTCGGAGCAGCCGCAAGACAGGGACGGGGCCATGCCCACGCGCGGCCCCGAGCCCGCCGCGAGGACGGGGAGCGCTCGGCGCGCGCAGGGCCCGCCCGCTACCCTCCCGTCCAATCCCGGGGCTGTTGCTGGGGCCGGGCCGGCCGCCTGACGTTGCCCGGGAGACGGCGGAACGTTGAAAACACACAAACCCGGTGACGTCGGTGCGTTTCCGTAGAAACGGGCCGGCAACGTCATCGCTCCCCACCCCCTCCTCTCCCGATCAGAGCTCGCGGGCGACGCAGGCGGCGGCGTCAGCCGCGGCGGGAGGGGCGGAGCCCCGTTGCCATGGCAGTGGTGGAGGGTGGGGTTCGGTCGCCACGGCAGCGGGAGCGGCTGTTGTTTGTTTGGGAGGCGGCGGCGGCGAGGCCGGACGGGAGTCCGCGGTGGCCTCGGCCCCCGTCAGCGTCTTGCCCACGCGGGTGCGGGTGCTCTGCACGTTCCGGCCTCGCCGGTGGGTTACCCTCCCCCCCCAGCCTACCCGCCTGGCGCTGTCCCGGCTGCGTGGCCGGCCGGGGGACCCCCTCAGCCTGCGTGTCCGGCCGCGAGGATGCCCCCATGGGCAGAAGGCAGCAGACTAGGCCGTGGGATGGCAGAGGCCGCTTTAGCCAACAGTCCCAGGTGGAGTGATCGCCCCTCAACGCTGATGGCCGCAGGGCACTCCTGCCCGGCATGCCAAAAGGGCAGCGTTTGGTAATCTGAGTAAGGAAACGGGCCCAAGGTTAAAAATAATCCCTCTGAAAAAGAGTATTCATTTTCAACGTGGCTCACCGGGTTGCTGCAGTAGAGAACCTGCCTGGCCGTGCTAATAGCCCTGCTGGAGGAAGAGCAGGAGGCTGGGACAGGTGGAGGACAGATGGTTGGATGGCCATAGAGGCCACGCCTAAGGGACTGCTCCAAGAGTGTGTGCCTGAACTGTGCATCCAGAGAACCTCAGAAATGTGATCTTGGAGCAGAAAGAAATGAAAAGGTGAGCCGCGGATGCTGCAGGGTTTGCTGGTCCACCTCTTGAGGAGTGGCTGTGTCCATCTCCTCCCCTCCTGGCAGCATTTTCTGCAAAGCCTGCTCTGACAAAAGTGCCTGGCAGACTGCACAGTGCCAGTGCATGTTCCCACAGCTGGCAGTGGCAATGCCCTGGGGAGGCCAGACAAACTAAATGTTCCTCCCTGTCAGGGTGGCACAGGCTGCTCCAAAGAGCCCCACTTTTAGTGCCCTGCCTCCTCCCTTGCTGCCAGCCTTTGGGTGTGCTTTGGGTGTCTTGTGACATCAGCTTCTTTCCGTACAGTCTACAGCAGCCAAAGCCCTCTTAGATGTAATGCTGGCTGGTTGGTGAGGGACCCACCCACCAGCATTTCCCGAGGGACAGGTGGGTGGGTCACACTGGTCGGGGGGCTCCCCTGAAACCTCAAAGGCTGTCTTTAGGTTGGTAATTGCACAAGTGCTGCTGGCAGACAGGAGAGGAGGGATCCTTGGGGCCGCCCTGGCCTTGGCTGCCTCATCGGCTGCCTGTGGGGTGGGAACTACCATTGCCATCTGCTGAGGCCAGCAAGCTGGAAACCAGCTGCTTGCCCAACCCTCACCAGCAGCCGGGCTGTTGTCATTGCCGTTTGCTTTACATCAGCTCTGTTTGGTTTGGCAGGCTGAGGGCAGCAGGTTCAATCTGGGTGATTTTACGAGGGCTGGTTCCTGTCCCACACCCCTCCTTGGTGAACACGGTGTGCATTGAGGATACTCTCACCCTGCAGCCTGGAGGCAGGAAAGGGTGCGGCTGAAATTAGTGTTTGCTTCTCAAGGGCAAGCCTGAAGTGCCAGTATTTGGAAGGTAATCGCCCGGCGTGAGAAAAGGCCTTCTTGCATGGTCACGCTAGCTCCCCACATGCCATGGGTGCCCAGTCACCTGCACCCATGGGCTGCTGGCCGCATGGGCAGGTCTGGGTAGATACTCGAAGGCAGGGATCGTGCCTGGGGTCTGCCCAGAGCAATGCGGATTGTGTGCAAAATTCCTTGCTAGGGCAACTGAGGCCAGTGGAAGGGATGTCCCACTGGGATGTGTATCCTGTCACAGCCCTTACCCCAGGCAGTGTCTGGGGCAGTGCCTGTCACTCAGAGGGCACTCTGTGAGATTCATCTTGTCCAGGCAGCTGGTACCTATCACAAGGGGTGAGTGGTTTCTCCTCCACATTTCACACTGAAGTAAGAAAGGAAAAATGCCGCTAGTTATCCCCACTGCTCCCTTTAACCCAAGACAGGCTGTCTGCCCTCTGACGCATTCCCATCCTAGGAAGCAGGCAATGGTGCTGCTGACATGTGCACTCACAGCTCCTTTGCTGCAGGGAACCACAGAGGCCAATTAGCCCCATGTCTTCTTCCTTGTTCCTGCCTCCTTTCAAGTCAACTAGGCAGCCTTGGTCAGTGACCTGCCAGTCAGTGACCGCACTGGGGCTAGGGTGCCCTCCCCTATGCTGCAGGACCTCCCTCACGGGGAAGGAGCAGCAGAGCAGAGGGCAGAGTTTAACGTGCAGCATTTAAGTCACCTCCACCCAGCCCTGCCCCAACTTCTCCTTCCCAAATCAGCCCTGCTCCACAGTGCATGGGCCCAACTGAGCAGCAAAGTGTGGTAAGAACAAACAGCTGGAGATTTAGGGTGTGAGGGGACAGCTGTGCAGCCCCATATCATTCCTGGTCCCCTCCTTCCTGAACTGTGTATTTCTTTCCCTTGCACTGGCCATAGGGACACACAGCTGTGCAGCAAGCCAGTTCAGAGCAGTGACCTGGCTGGAAATGGAGCACTTCATTATTTCAGCTGGTTGGAGGTCAGGTTGGGCCACTTGCTGCTCAAGCTTGCTGTGGGCTGAACTGCTGCCATGGTCCCCTCCCCACTAGAGGGTCCAATTCTGCTCCTTGCCAGGTCCAGCTCTCAGACAAGGCCATTTTGTGCTAACCCAGCAGAAAACCCTTTGCTGTGTTTTGTCGATCAGTCTTCCACCTTTTTAGCATGGTGAAATAGCTAAGAGCAAAGTCAGGAATCAGCAAGCAGTGCAGAGAGAAGGTGGGGTTCTGTGCCACGGGGAGTGGGAAGAACCACCCTACAGTATTGGCATGATGCAGGATGTGGTGCTGGCAGCTATCCAAATTCTACATCAGCTGATCCAAATTTGTGGGGAACAGCTGGTATCTCCTGAGCCTAGCCATGGTGCATGGTGTTGCTCTAGAGCTTTACAGTGTCAGATGACTAACCCCTGGAAAACAAAAGACTATGGCTTTTTTACCAAATCAGCTCCTGGATCTGGTTTGCCTAGCAGCTTCATACAGCATTGAACTGGCACAACAGAAAATATATGAGCAAAGGCCGAGGGGCTGGGATTCCTTAAACCACTTCAAACAGCCCTGGCACTAAAAAAGTGTAACCATGGCCACAAAGGCAACCCTGAGCTAATAGGACTCCAGTTATCTGCATAGCCTTTGTGAATCCAAGCAGGGGACAAGTTTTTAAGGAATTGTCTCACTTTTATGGCTTTAATAAGTGCTGGAACTGAGCTCTAGCAGGAGGGACTGGAGGAGGGTGAGCAGAGTCACCTGCTATTTTACACAATGTTTGAATGCCTTTGCACTTCCCTGCAGAATTGAAGTGGGGTGTGGTTGGCTGCTCTTGCATTCCAGTTTATCCCAAGTCTTTAACATTTTCAGCCCCTGAAGCATTTTAGTTTATTTGTGAATTTCTTGGTTGATCTGGTGTCAGTTCTGGTGATTTTAGTGGCCTCTCCCCTCTGGGCAGCGTTCGTAGCAAGATGGCTCTGGAGCTGCCTCTGTAAAAGCATTACTCCTCTCCTGTCACTTCAGTGTAGGCTATCTGGCCAGCACGACAGGGGCTTCAGCACGACAGGGGCTTCGGCACTACAGGGGCTTAGAGAGCTGCTGCACTCTCCATGTGAATCCTCTCCTTCCACACACAAGAAATCCTCTCATGTAATTTTCAGGATGCTCTGCCATATCTCAGGCTGGGCTACATTAATCCTCTTGGCCCTGATTGTCCTCTCCCTCCCCAGCAAGCAGAATTGCTCTGGACTGAGTCTGTTTCTGCGATCGTGATTATTGTGAAACAGTTTCAACTTCATACCAGAGCAGCAGCTCTGGCCTGTTAACCTGAACCTGGCACTCGAAATGCCTCCAGCACTCACAGCCTTGTTTCCTTCTCCCTGATGTGTGCACATGCACGCTCCTGCGTGTACACCTTCGTCCCTCCTCTGCAGTGCCTTGTGTGCCTGCAGATTTCCCAGGGACCTTCCCTGGCGACCATACTGGCAAAGGGGATGCACTGGAATGCTGGAGAAGCCAGGGGCCCCAGCACCGATGTGGGACACATGTATGGGTCCTGCCAGGAAGACCCTGAAAAGACAACTCTACATCCTAGCTAGCAAGTCGTTGGTGGCTGTACATGAACCACAGCTCCCTTGCACTGCAGGTTATCCTGCACTCAGCAGTGCCGCCTCTGGAGCAGCTGGGTTGCAGACTTTCAAGTGAGCACATGCCCAGGGGAAGGATGTCAGATGCCACAGCCGCCATGAAGGCTCGGCAGTGTTCCCAGGAGGTGACTCTTTAGGAAGTGGGAGCGTCCCGCCGGTGGTGCTGCAGGAGGCCCAGCGGGAACTGTGTGGGAGGGAAAAGAGCCATAGAGCGGGTTGGGCCCTGGCCTGACCCCCAGTCATTAGGGAGAAGCAGCTTCAAAGTGAGTCAGCATCAGAGCTGAGCACAGGGTAAGCAGGACCAGGAGAGTGGAGGGGTAGGGAGCTCCCAGTCAGCATTGTGACACATCCTAATTACTGGAGCTTCCAAATCCACATCGTGCTATTAAGTTTGATTGCTTGCATGAGAAACAAAAGCAAGAGGCATTCCCCAAAACCCTCTCCAAGCAGTGGACTCCAGTGCCTAACCCAAATGTTGTCAGACTCTGCTGTGCCAGACAGCAGAAGGAGCCCTAGTCGCACCCTCTCCTGGCAAAAATTCCCAAACCCACAAGTCCTAGGCGTGCTGTCCTGCCTCACCAGTCTGGGAGCAGGCATCGCTGACAAGGCCACCTCCTGGTAGGACCAGGGGTGAAGTTGCAACCCCTGAGGGCAAGGAGTCCTTTGCTCCCCACAACTAGGAAATAGCTAAACAGCTATTGTGTGGAAGCTGGGTGCTGCAGTCAGCTAGCATGGGGCAGGATTGCACCAGACAACCCGGTATTCTCAGGGGGTCAACCCAGAGAACAGCCTATGGAACCTCAGAGAGTACTTCAGACCACTAGAAAGCACAGCCGACAAGAGAAGAAACACCCTGCATCCCCTCCACCCCATGGTTCCTTCATGGCCCCACTGGCCTCCTCTGCGCCTACAGAGGTCCCATGGGGAGAACAACCTCCTGCTGCCACTGCTACTCCTGCTGTGGCTGCTGCTGCCACCTAATGGAGCCACTCCTCTGGCCAGGGTGAGATGAAAGCGTCAGTGCTCTGCACGGGCAGGCCACAGCCAGTGCACTTCAGGCAGCCTACTGTCTGGCTGTGCCCATGTCCATGCTGGCAGGGAGCACGTGTGACACGCGGGCACTGGGACAGGTGGAACCCGCAGAGTGCATGTACCACCACATGGCAAGGAGAAGACCTGGTCTCCTCCTAAGGCTGGTCACCCCTGAATCTCACTGACACATTCTCTCTCCGTACGCACGCATGTACGGCATACCTGGCCCACGCACCGGCATGCGCCAGGAGGGCTCTGCTGCTGGCAGCGAGCATCTGAGCCACTGGTTTGTGGCAGCTGAGATGGGGAAAACGAAGCAGCTCCCGAGTGATGCAGGTCATGGCAGCATGCTTTATATAACCCCCAGCCACAGAGAAAACCAAAATAGCTGCCTCCCTGCTGCTCAGTTCGTCTCTTCCATCAAACACAGATAAAATTAGAGCAGGCGGTGACGTGCACCTACGTCTGCGCAGGGACTCCAGGGAGACGGTGGGAGCTGGCTCAGGGCTCTGCCATTAGCAGCGCAGCCTGCCAGAGCTTTCAAGTAAAATCCGTCAGCGAGGCTGGTGTGAGGCCGCAGGGGATTGATGTGTGGAAGAGGAGGCAGCGCGGGCTGGGGGGCGGGTACGGCTGCCGAAGGCACCTGGGGACCGCTCCACGCCTCTTTGCTGTCTGCTGAGAACGCAGTGCTCACATGCAAGCTGGGCTTCTGCACTGCGCTGACCTTTGCCTTCCCGGCGCCTGCACGACAGGAATCGGAGCAGGACTTCTTGAGGACTGAGGTGTCTGAGAATGCTGAACCCAGGAGTGGGGAACGCAGGATCAGGAGTACTTCTGCCAAAGCTTTTGAGCAAACATACCTCTGCGGGCTTGGATCTAGAGCTGCTGCTGTGCCTTGAGAGGTGACCCACAGAACTGGCCAGCCCTGATCCACCACCTCTACTGACTTTGCAACCTGCTGGAGCACCAGGCTATGTAGTACTGGAGGGTAGTGAAAACCTGACTCAGAACACTTTAAGTGAAAAATTAACAGGGAAAAAAAAGAGCCAGGACAAAAGCCTGGCTAGACTAGAAGATGAAAAAAGTCACCTATATCCCTGTATAGACACTCAGATAAGGTCTGAGCCTTTCCCTGTTGACATGAGAAGCACAAATGCTCAAAGCTTCTGAATGCTAGGTAAAAATAAGTGTCATTGTTCAAAGCACACACAGATGAAGGTGTCTGACTTCAGCTTTCTCTTTTAGATGCATTGATTTATTGTTTGGTTTATTCGTCTTAACAGAGAAGATGGAGCTAGGAATGCAGTTGTACAAAACTATACTGTGACATTGCCCTCATCTGTGACTCTAGACACGGCTTTTGCTGATGTTTCCATTATCTGTGTGGGCACTTCGGTGTCCCATCCTCTTCTTTAGGGCTAACATTCTCCATCCTAATTCAGCTGACAAGGCAAAGATATGGTGAGTGAGTTAATATTTATCAAACGCTGAAGGTGACAACAGCCCTGGAGAAAATTTCTACATAAATCTTTATATATGGAAAAGGAACCAAACCAAACCTAACCCAAAAGCAAACCTGAAAAACCCAAACAAACAAAACTCCCCGGCTCTATGCCAAAAAATCCAAACAAAAAAGACAAAAGGTTTAAAACTGCTTTCCTGGTCTGAGTGCTGTGCACACTCATAAAGGTTATTTTTACCCCACCTCCTGGACCTCTGCCACCTTCCCACTCCAGCTCTGTCATACAACAGCACTGGATACCTGTGCTCTTAGAGAAGTGGCTGACCCCAGCCGGCTCCCGGAGGCAAGAATCATAGATCTATAAAGCAGCATGGCAAGAGGCAAGCTAGACAGCCATAGCAGCAGGTCCTCATGCTAGGCTTGAAAAAAACCTAAAGCCACACAGAGCAGATGAAATCTATTCATCTCCCTCGTGATTTCCTGGAGCTGAATAGCTCAACAGGGCAGAAGTGGCCAGATAAGAGGAGGGATACCTGTGTCACACCACGGGCTGCCTCCTCATTCAGTTCTGCTCTCAGCCTGCCAAAGACCACCTGGAAGTTGCTTGCATTTCCTTGGTGACATCGTTTGCTGAGTATGACTGTTATCTCACTGATTTCTGAGGAATTACCCTGCAATCCAAATGTCAGCTACATTGTCCAGATCAACCAGCATGTCCCTGTGTCCTCTATTATCTTCTTCTCCTTTGGCCCATGACATAACAAGGCTGCAAGACATCTGTGTGTGCACAGCATGCTGGAGCACCTGAAGAGGCACAAGCTGGTTTTGCGTATTCAGCAAGGCAGTTCAGAAAGGAGGTTTGAGAATCAAAGGGCTTCATGTGACTCCACAGCAAAATCAAGCTTTCTGGGTTGGTACCAAAGTACCACAAACAGCTGTGTCTGCATCCACATGACCCAGCACAGCCTCAAACACCTGCGATGCTTTTCTGAGCAGGTCCCTGCCTGGTGCTGCCCACACCACAGACTCTGTGCACAGGCAAAGCTCCTGGTGCTGTTGACTGGCTGGTGCTGCCCACACCACTGACTCTGTGCACAGGCAAAGCTCCTGGTGCTGTTGACTGGCTGGACCAGTAGTCATTCATCCTATGGTTGTCCAGGTTACCGGGTCCCTTAATTTTACTCAAATCACTAGTTTTTTAGTAGCAGAAAGCCTCTGAGATAGCAGAGAAGACAGAAGTAGAAGGGACAGAAGCAAGGATGAGATGGGCCAGAGGGGTTTTCAAAAACGTCATTTCCCCCCACAAGCCACAAATCACCTTTCCTCAGATCATGCTGGATGTTGCTGAAGAGTTATGAGACACTAAAGGCAGGTGAGGCAGATGTGGACCAGCTACTGGAAAAGCAAAGAGAAGGTCATGCAGCTCAACATCACAGAATATAGGAAGCCTTTGATGCTTCCACCACATTCACACCTCTTCCATGTCTTCTCCTGCACACTAGCTCAAGGGCTGGAAGAAGCAGTGCATGAACACTGAATGTCAGGCATACTCATTTCAGGCAAGGGCATGACAGCGCTACAATACAGTCTGGGATTCCCCTGGAGTTTGTTGGAGAACTAGTTTTTACTATTGGAATCACTGCTGGGATGAGATGAATGGGGAGCAAGATTAATTTACAATCCCTCTTACATCACTCGATGGAACATTTAATGACTGGGATTTCCTTCTGGTTATCCTGGGGGAATTGGAGCTCATTTTACAAGCTTTCACCCAGCATCAGGCATGGAGCCATTCTCAAACTCAGTCTCTTAGAAGATGTCAGGAATAAAAATTGTTTCCTGTGAACAGTAGCAAGGAGCAGTCTGACACAACTGTGGTCTGAAAAGGATACTTACAACAGGAGCATCTTTTTCCTCAAACCCTCATCACACTGCTCTTTCATAACTGTTCTGTAGCTGAAAATAACCTGTCCTGGCAGCTGGCATTGCTTGCATAAAGAGGAAGCTGAGGCCCTCAATGAGGTCAAAGGGAAGAGCACCCTGTCTAGACTGACATCCCTGGGGATTTTAGCCCCCTGCCTCCTGGAAACCCCCCTGTTCCAGAATTGCCTTGGTGAGTCAGAGCCACTTGCACAAAGCCAGCACCAAGACAAACTCCAGAGCTATCCCACCACTCTGACACCTCTCCTATGATCTGCTCCTCTTGGGAAGGCTTCTGTAGGGCAGAAGTAATTTCTGCATTGCTCTTTCCACTTGACCTTTTATCATCTCTTCCTAGCTGTGCTGAAGGACAGAAGGAGAATGTGCAACTGTCTGGTCCATGGTCTTCTGTTCCCTCCATCTAGAAGGCCTTTCTTGTTCTGCTCACCAAAAGGCCTCTCTACTAACACTCTCCATGTCAGACGCTGAGTGCATGACCATTAGGTCAGCCATGCCTTTGGTGCACTTGCAAGGCTTGCAAGGCACACCAGTTTTTGCTATGATTCTTAGGAGTGACTTTTTGCCTGCAGCCAGCAGAGAGAAAACCACTATCTCTGAGGTACCTCTTCCCTGGGGTTTGGAGTGCCTTCTGCACCCTAACCCAACCCTGCATCTCAGTTTTCCCTTGCAGAAGGAACTCTGCAGTGCAGAAGTTGCCCATCTGCTCCAAGTGGCCACAGAGGCTGCGGTTTGGGTGAGCCATCCTGCCCTGCAGAAGTTTTGCCATAGAGAAGTTATTAATATTCCTATTGCCCACGTGCCATGCTGACTAGCTTCCCGGGATAAGTGCTCTCCTCATGTGCTTGTGGAGAGAGGGGACTTCCCAGGCTTAATTCAATGCTTCCCATTCCTTCTTTCTTACACACCAATCTCTACCGAGGCTATGAATATGTCCTGCTGAATCAGTGTTCATCCAGCCAACTTCCCCTTTTCACAAGGGGAAATATTTATAATCTAACACTCAAGCCACCACACAGCACAGCTGGTGGAACACATTCAATAAACATCCCATCTAGCTGCTGCCTTTGCTGCCAAGCCTCCTCCCAAGAGTTGGCAACTTGAGTTGCTTTCAACTGCACTGTTGTTGATATATATGAGGTAATATTCATTAAGCGGTGGTTTGTTAGATGCTGACCACTCAGATGAGTTGCATGAAGGAAATGTTCTTCAAATAATCAGCAAGGCTATTCTGAGCTGAAAAAAAAATCACATCAGTCTGGAAGAATTCATTGAGGGTTGTCTTCAGGAGAGAACCTGTCTTGGTACTCTCCATTGCATCTAGAATGAAGATATCTTTGAGATATATAACATCCCTGTGTGTAAATGTCCTCTTTATCATTACCAGGTGATACAAGGATAAGAGGATTCAGAAATAGTGACTCCACAAATACATCTGATGTTAATTTTCTGTTTAAAATAGGGATTCAAGCTCTCTCCTGTCATGGTGTTCCCTCTCCAGTGTCCTCGCACTTGAAGATCTGAGAACAGACAGATACAAATGCTAAATAGCTGAGAATTTAAAAATAATTAAAATTAGACTTTGAAGAAATACAGCCTCTAGTAACAAACCTTCCTGAAATTTAATCATCACCAGAGTAGAATAATGAGAAGACTTCAAGCTTCCTACGCAGTAAAGGCTTACTGCTATCATATGCAAAACCTACACAAGAATATTTCCTTTTTTTTTTCAATTTCTGGGTATCTTCTACATTACTTTTGACATGTGAAGGTCTCTCTACACGGTTAAGAATTTAGTTCGGAATTTTTAAAATGCAGCTGAAATCACAACTCAACAGAGGATTGTTGGGAAGAGCTGCAGTTAAACACTCATATGAGAGCTTTTCCTTATACCTCCTCATACTCTTCTCTCGGTCACTGTCTCCTCACAGCTTCAGCAGCCATCTTCCTTGAGAGTGGACTTGGCTGTGTTCCCATCAGATACAACTGGAGGGCAAATTTTGTGACAGATAAGCTTTCAGTTATGAAAAACTGGAGTTGGTTTAAGAAAAAACTTTACAGACATTGGGTAGATACGGGCATTCAATCAGATGGGTCTTAGTTCTATTCTTTTAAGGAAAACTAACTATAAATTTATGCCCCAAACCTTGAAATGTAATCTGTCTTGTAGTGCCCTGAGCCTATGCTGTGTTTCACAACTGAAAGACTTAATGTTGGAGAGTTTGCTTGTTAAGGCATGACCGTGCCCCAAGCCTCTATCATTGTTTTGGTTTTTTTTTTTAGAGTCATGGCTTAGGTAACAAAATCACATGAAATCTTTTGTTGAGCTTCTTGAAAGCCTATGTAAATAGCAGTTTCTTACCCACCCTGAGAAGAGGCATTTGTCATAGAGGTCAGTGGAGGACAGGACCTAGGCTAGGGGTTTGAAAGAAGATATTAACCCAGCTCCTTCTTGCAGAGGGTGGAGATTTCTAGGTGGACTCTTTATTGGTGTTTGCTGGGAAGGTATATCCTGACACAGCTGCTATTGAGCAGGAGAGGCTAACAGTGCATGCTGCTGAGGCCATGAGAGAAGCAGGGCATTGGCTAGAGCTGGCTGTTTGGAACAGGCTCTCCTTGAGCTTCAGAAGGGCAGTAGGTGAAAGTTGGTGGGAGATTTCCTCAGAAAGCTAGGAGGGAGCTTTATAAGCCTGCCAGGCTACTGCTTGAAAGCCACAAACTTGCCTGTCAGCAGGCAAAATGCTGGGAAGAGCCAAAAGAAGTGTCATTGAAGGGTTACTTCCTCAAAGTGGTTTGTTGTGTGATTGAACCTGAGCTGTCTTTGATTAATAATCACAAAGGCTATTGTGAGATGAAGAAAATTAGTTTCATTTCCCTAAATGAGCTCATATTTTAGATCAAGCCCCATAGTACTGATTTCAAGCAAAATCGCTTTTACGCAGCAGTTTTAATTACTTTAGGTAGAAATAACTCCACTCACTAGGTGAAATTGAAACAGATATGTATAAACACCTTGTAACAATAGTTTGTCTCCTTAAAGGAATATGCTTCTTGATGTTTAAAGATTATTTTTTTTTCCATGCCTCTTATCCAGTAGGTATTTTAGCTGCATGGCCAGCACTTGGTACCTGGGGTCTCTGGAACAGATTACAGGGGAGGCAGAGCAGCACAGTGCTGCTTTATCGCTGTTTACTACTGATTTATTGAATTAATAACCTCCCTATCTAGATTGTGATCACAGTGGTGACTGTGATGATTATATTCCAGCAATGAGTTCAAATATAACCCCTTAAAAGAAAAAAAACTTGCACTTTCCAGAATTTTGTATGGTTAGTAAAAATGGCAATTAGGGTCGCAAAGCATATGTAGCTCTTACAGAAGTTTCTCAATAGTTTGTAATGGATTGCCAGGAGTAAGGCAGAATGCAAAACAATTAGAGCATAAAAGTCTAGAATATTTTTTTAGGAAGAAAATGTTTTCAACTTTTTATTGTCTAAAATAAGAAAACGCAGAAATGCCACTGCAGCTGACGCACAAACAGTAAAAAAAAAGACTAATTACATCATTCACAGACATTCATACCCATTGTTTTGTGGAGACAGAAAGTTAGTGTTGTTTTATGCCATTTACTGTAGCTAAAAGATACATTTTGGTATGGCAAAAACTGATTGCTGCCAACACTCTGTGAACCTCTTTGTCAGCTGGAAAAAAAATAAGAAAGGGCATAGTTTCCTCAGGGGCCGTTGCTGCCTCAACTACAGAGATACCCAAAGGTTTGCAGTGCTCCTTTGTTAACACAGAGCTGAAAGCTGAAAAAAATCATTGCTGTTTGTTGCTTTCAAGACAGCAATGAAACCGAATTAGGGATATTTGGAAATAGAAGAGATACACACAAACAAAATTACATAAATTTTGGCAATGTATTCTGATTGGCAGACAACGAGGTAATATTTACTTTGGGCATACACCCATCTGCCTGTGGATTAGTGGCAGTGGGAATGAAAACCTGATGAAGCTAATTGGCAAGCACCCATAATGCTGAGCACAGCAGATAAGGCTAATATAGGTTATCGCTTCATCTGGGAAGTTGTGTAACGAGTTACCAATCTCTTCTCCTCCTCAGTTAAGTGTTTCAGAATTGCAGGAAGCATTTCATTTTGCCAGCCTCTGCTATGTGGAAACATTAAGGCATGTCCCTGCAAGACTGTTATTTCTAAACCTGCAGCTGGAAGGATCTTAAGATGCTTTCCCTCTGCTAGAAGTTACTTTGCACACTCAAGGAAGATTGTCCCACTGCAAGTTTAAGTGCTTTAAAGAGTGAAAAGCTGGGGATTGTGAAGAGATTCACAGTAGCTCCATACTATTTTCTTTCATGACACGCTAAAGCATCTCTGATGGGGTTTTATAATTAGATCTGAACTTGCCTGCACAGCATCTTCTAGTATAATGCATCCGCATGAGAAGGCTACAACAGAAACTGGGGGATAAATTTGTCGGTCGTAAATATAACTCATCTAAAAATGTACTGTGACAAAATGGCCACAATAGGGAGGGATTGTAGTCAGTTAAATATTTGCTTTTTGATGGCTGATTTCACACTTAGATTGTGGAAAATGAGGCTATCTTAGAACAAATGAGGCACTTTCTTTGATATTTGCCCAGAAAATAAGGCACAATTGAATGTTTTACAAGTGCTGGAAGGCTGAGTACATGTCATTGGTATGAGGAATGTTCTGCACAGAGAGATTTGTTGTCCTGCACACGCTTTGTCAGGAATTTTGTGGTACAGCATTACAGCATTTCATATCTTCAGATTCTAGTAATCTATGTTTCTCACAGCTTGCGAAATAATACCTATTTCTGCCTTAAGTGCTGCAGTGGAAAGATTTTTTTTTCATTGTGCAAATACATGTTCAGATATTGCAGAAAGAGTTAAACATTTCTTTTGTTAAGGTTAAGTTAGCAGATAATTTAATTGTCCAAGTAAGGAAAGGTTTTTGAAACAACCAGAAGAATAAAGATGTATTGAAATGTGCAATAAGCTACCATATTAGACCCTATTGCTCCTAGGGCAATAATAGACCCTATTTCAAACAATAAACTGGAGCTTACAGTAAAATAGTAAACTGAATGTTTGAACACAGTTGACCTTTACTTAAAAGAGACATTCTCTGCTAAGGAAAATTGTTATTTCCCTAAAGCGCCATTTGTATGAAGGGCAAAGGTCTAATGTTGGGAAGGTTTTTTGTGAGGTTCACTTCATTTCCTTCTAAGCAAGGAGGTCACTCCAACTCTGTATGGTTTGGCTTAGTTTCTGTTCCTTCATATGGAGGCCTCCATTATACTGTCTCAGTAAATATGAGCTCAAGGATGTGAAAGTACAGAACTGTTATTGAAGTGCTCTGGCTATGATGTTTGTGTGCACATCAAGACAGGTCACATCCAGGCACTAAGTCTGCTGCTTTAAGCCTCTTCATATTGAAGTTTGTACCAATTCCCAGTTGCTGCTTGACACTAAAGACATATTTTACCCAGAGAGAGAGGACTGGTGATGTGTAAGAAATAAGAGCAAAACAATGGTATCACATTTCCCGCCCCCACCCCCCCCCCC